>JAUZSU010177779.1:0-24514 GCA_034780255.1 Parotocinclus maculicauda | reverse complement strand
AAATATAATTAGAGATGTGGTGTGGTCATTTTTCGCAGCTGTATAGTGTTATATTTTTCGCTTTTGCTTTTGCTTTGAAAAGGCAAGGCTCTGTATAACAGAGGGAAACGTAGGGAATGACGCCTCCGCACAAAGCGCCAATTGAAGGCTGGTCGTGAAGGAGCTGAGATCGGACACTTCCGAAACTCATTTCAAACTGGCACTGCTGCTCGAAGCCACTGCGCTTCCATTTTTCGCGTTAAAGCCTCTGTACCAGACGACTTACGTGCAGTTTCAAGCCCTGATTACCCGGCGTTAACCAAGCTGCTTTGTGATGCGCATTCCCGTAGATGCGGGCGCGACGCGGCGCTTCAGCCCCCCGTCCAGCAGCCTGCAGCCGCTCCCGGCAAAAATGAACGAGGTGAGCAGCAGCTCCAGCAGCAGAGTAGTCGGCATTAGCGGCAGCATGAGCGCAGACATCGCAGGTGCGGCTCAACAGGACTCCAGACTGCGACCGATGGAGAATCGCTCCATGGCCGAGATCATCGCCGATCATCCCGCCGAGCTGGTGCGCACCGACAGTCCCAACTTCCTCTGCTCCGTGTTGCCCTCTCACTGGAGATGCAACAAAACGCTGCCAGTCGCCTTCAAGGTAAGCCTCGTTTAAATAAACCCCGTTTTATACAGTTAGAATTGAATTCTGTAACTAGGGATCGTTCTTTGGTGCGCAAGGAGGCAGGCTGCGTGTTTGGCGTGCCTTTATTCGGACGCTGTTAGAGTTGTGTACTTTTATTTTTTTAAAGTTTGGGTGTTAGGTCTTCGCATAATGGCATAACTGTAATAGATGCAGGAAATGTGTCTTTACAGCTCTAAAAATGCAATTAAATATTTGTAAACCATAATCCATCAGCGCTCTTCTTAAACGAATCGATTTGCTCTTGATTTCTCTGGAACATGTTTCTAAACCCATTTCTCTTTTTCGTGGTTCTACCACAAATCCTAATATTCCTAAACATAGGACATTTCAGCTGAGTCCTTGTTTTACCGCATTGTGTTATGGTTTTAATTCTAGGTAATGGTTTGTTGTCAAAATGACGCACTGAAATCATGAAACATTTGATATTTATATAAGTATTACATAAACTCATGTTTACAGAATATTTGTTTGTTTGTTTGTTTTATATATAATTTTTTATCTGTTCTGTTT
This sequence comes from Parotocinclus maculicauda, assembly GCA_034780255.1. Taxonomy (NCBI): domain Eukaryota; kingdom Metazoa; phylum Chordata; class Actinopteri; order Siluriformes; family Loricariidae; genus Parotocinclus; species Parotocinclus maculicauda. The sequence continues at coordinate 23,328 of JAUZSU010177779.1, read as the reverse complement.
AATCTTTTAGTTATTTTAAAGGTATGAGAGAAATGTGGACACATCTGCTTATAGTTTTCTGTTTTTGCACTATTTTCCACATTTTAACTTAATGAGAAACAATGTTATATGTATTTATTTATTTGTCTGTCTTCTTGCTTACGTGTTTATGTTTTATGTGTCTGTTTTTTTACTGGTATGCCAATTAAAAAACAAACAAACAAAAACAAACCATGCTCAGAATTAATCATGCTCATATGCTAATTTTATTAATTCCCATCTTTTTCCACCTTTTACAATTACCTTTTAACATTAGCCACATTACTAAATGCAGTTTCTATTTAATTATAAGAAATATAAAAAGTTTATTAGTTTGTTTGTCTTTCTATTGATTTAGTTGATCTGATAATATGTATACTATGTTTGGCATAATGTTAAACAGATTTATTAGTTGATTTAAGATGAATAGTATTTTAATGTCTTAATGCTTAACACTTTTTATAATAATCACCCAATATTAAAATTTGGAGAATGTTAATTTCATATTTATCTGTTAACTATTTTCTGTGAATTCAGACATATATGTCACTGTATATTCAGCTTCAAACCGTGGACTTAAATATGTAAATATGGGTCAAATAGGTTTGTTTGAAACGTTTTTTTTTTAATTAATTAACTCCTACACTAAGTATGTGAGAGAAATCCACAATATATTTGAAATACGTTTATTGTGAGAATTTAAAAAAGTCATTTACAAAAACAATTGTTTTCAACTAAACCAGTTATAAGTACCTTCTAGAATAAACTTGTAACTGAAGGATGTTCTTATATCTTATATCTTTGTAATTTACATTTTTTATGTTCACTGTGTTTACAAACCTTTAAGTTCCTAAAATGTCACGTTTTGCTGGATTACACTGACAAACACAGAGTCCTACATATTTAAATATAAAGAGATAAACATTTTATTGACCTTCATCAATCAGGCAAAATCTTTAAGTACCTACCCTGAAAAGCTTGTATACTCTGGTTTGGCTGTACCTGTAAAGTTTAATCCAACTGTAGCTATTACACATATCATGGCATGAGAATTGCTGAAAATTGTAGCGTGTTTGGGTCACCAAGTCTCAAAATCTGCAATTAGACACCACCACCAAGCAAACAAAGTATTCTGAAGGCCTGCCAGACGAAAGTCTTTTCATTTATCTAACCACATAAGTGCCTGGAGTTTGCTAGACTACTGGAACTCTGCACCTTTTCAAATATGTTTTTGGCAATACTTAAGGTGGGCTTGGTGTAAGAAAATATATATTAAACAGCAGCAAATCTAGTCATCACTCTTAAGTATGGTGGAGGATTTGTGTTTTATGTTGTCATCTTTGTCGAAAAACAGGTTTGTGAGGATATATTGTATGAAATTGATTTATGGTCAGTACCACCACCACCCAAATTGGCACAAAATAGTTAAACTCACAAAGAATTGAATTTTTTTGGCGTGGCCGTTCCAGTCTTCGGACGTAAATGCTGAAAATCTCTGAGGTGAGCTGAAGAGAGCATTTAAAACCCAAGTGCAAGAGAGTGATTCTTGATTGAGGAGTGTATTGCATTCCTTTAAGCAATATAGATAGACTGAATTGGCAATGAATAGATTTACAAAGCACAATGCATTTTTTATGAAAATTTAGATTTATTTTATTTATTTTAGAGGATTTATTAAAGATGTCACTTTAATTAAAATAAAGCTTTCACTTATATTTGACTAAACAGACATTTTCCATAACCTTGAGAATCTGTGTTTTTCTAAAGGTACGTAGTAAAGTTGCCATATAAACAAATATAAAAATCCGGATGCACATATTTCCTTTAACATCAGTTTATCTGTATAAAAGTGTGTCCAAACTTTCATCACCTGTGCAAGACTGTGCATTTCACATTGTCACAATGTCACTTACGTTTTAAAATTTACAGTTTAAAGTTTAAACTCTTCAAGTTTCAAACATGAATGGATACACATACACAAAAAAGGTTTTGAGACTAGTATCCAAAACTTCTTCTTATTGTTGTTTCTCTTCAGGTTGTGGCTCTGGGAGAGGTTCCTGATGGAACTGTAGTCACTGTGATGGCTGGAAATGACGAGAATTACTCAGCTGAGCTGCGCAACGCCTCAGGTGTGATGAAGAACCAGGTGGCTCGCTTCAATGACCTACGGTTTGTGGGTCGCAGCGGGAGAGGTTAGTCTATTTTCAGGCTATAATGATTTTGCAGTTTTGATGTAAGTATTTTATTTCATGAATCAGGACCAGGGGCTTTGTTACAGTGATACTCAAAGACTATGATTATTAAACTTCTGACTGCATTACGTTGGCACTGGTTCAGAAATCTGTCTAAAAAAGCAGCTATTTTTGTGCTGTTAACAGCCATGAGCAGAGTAAAGCCATGTTGTCTCCTCTGTGTAATCATCAGGTCTGATCCACTTAATGCCAGTTTACTGTTGGAGATAGGAGTAATACCTATCTGTAAATAGACACGATTATGTGAAGGATGTGTTGTCAACACAAGATGAGAGGGGTATGCACAAAGTATTATACGTTCATGGGTTAATAGTCCCTAGTGAGCTGTGTTTATTTTGGTACGCCTACCTACACCTGCTCCATGCCAGCACACGTTGTGATTTTCTGCAGGAAAACATGTGTGCAGTCATCTGGGGATAAATGACATTCCCTTAATAATTTTAGCCAGTGCATTTAATTATTGTATTATTTACAAGCCAAATACTGTCTGACAAGTGTGTTAGTTTCATGTTACATGCATATTAGTATGCAGATACTTGTCTAATGTTAACACATAATTTGATCCTTGGTAATTGAATTAAATTTTAATGCATGAACTACTGAGTTATGTAACTGGGCACTGCTGGCCTCCATCATGTGACTGCAGACCCAGTGGGCCCTGTAACTCTGGGGTCCCATCTTGTGGCATGAACTTGCTCCATATTATCCTTTAGGCACCATATTTTCTGTCTCTCCTGCACCAGACCTGGTCCTTTCCATTGCTGTCAGGCACCAAGCTGCTTACAGTCGTTCCAAGGAACTGGGCCTTACTAACTGTCACACTGGTGGAGAAGTGGAGCTGTAGGTAATGGAGTTGTGTCCCCAGGTCTGGCAGGCAGGGTTGGGGCTGGGACAAACTCAAAGAGGTCTGGGGTCCAAAATATAGATAAATATCCACAGTATGTCCACTGTATTAGGTACACGTGTTTGACTGTTTCCTTTAGGAGGCAGTTCTCTAAGCAAAATGCCTTGTTGATGTCAGAGGAGAATGACCAGACTGGTTCAAGCTGATGGAAAGGCAACCGTAACTCAAATAGCCACTTGTTACAGCCAAGGTGCATAAGAGCATCTCTAAAAGCACAACATGTCACAACTTGAAGCTGATGGGCTACAGCAGCAGAAGACCACACTGGGTACCACTCTAATAAGAAAAGAGTTGGTAACTGAGGCTACAATTTGTACAGGCTAACCAAAATTAGACAAAAGATTATTGGAAAAACATTGCCTAAACTCAATTTAATTGGTAACATTTTGATGGTGAGGTCAGAATTTATAACAGACAAAATGATTAAATGCCCCATCTTTTACTATTGTTGCTAAATCTGTCCATCACTTCATGCCATAGTGTACCCATCTTATGATGGCTACGTCCAGCAAGATAATACACCATGTCACAAAGCTCAAATCATCTCACAATGGTAAAATATTAAAAATATTTACCATCAAATTGAGCACCTTTGGGATGTTTGTTGAACGGGAGATAAGTGTGATGACTATGCTAACTGACTGAACCACTATGCACTTTAGCCTTTCTGGCAGTTCAGACAAGACTGGCCATTCTCTGTTGACTTGTTTCATTAATAAGGCCTTGTCTTCTAAAGAACTACCTCTCATTGAATATTTTTTCTTTATTGCACCAAAGTAAACTGTAGAAACTGTTGTGCATGAATATCCAAGGGGATCAGCAATTACAGAAATACTCAAACCAGCCAGTCTGGCACCAACAATCATGCCTTGGTCACAATAACTGATATCACGTTTCCCTATTGTGATGGTTATTGTGAATGTTACCTAAAGCTATTGCATGATTTGATGCATTGCACTGCTGTCACACTGACTGACTGATTAGACACTTGCATGATTGAGCAGGTGTGTGTCTTGGAGGGAGTACATACGCAGTATTATGTAAAAGTATTGAGCATTTATGATTTATTGAGTATTAATATTTTTAAATACATCGTTTTTCTCTAAGATTGACTTCCAAGTTACTATATCAGTAAAAAAATCTGGAGAGAGAGTTGTAATTTTTATTTCCAAAATATTTAATTAATCAAATAAAGGAATAATCCAAAGAACATTATTCTGTTAAAGAGTTTAAAACATGAAACACCTTACATTCCAATTAAACCAATATAGCCAATAAAATGCTTGGATTCCTTCTGAACTGCAGCACATGCATCTAACAGAAAGGACTCAAGACCACTTACAATATTTATAGTAATTTGGAAACGTTCTATTTGTATATGTTCAAATATAAACGTTAATATATAAGTCTATATATTTTTCATACATCTACAGAAGACTACAGTTTGCAGTGTTAAAATGCTTAGATACTGTAACAGCGTATAATTCTGACAGTTGCCATAACAATAGACATTCGCAGACTAACATCAGATGAGTAAAAGTACATATATTATATTTTCACTTAAACATTTAGCAGAAACACGTAAGCAGAGAGATTTATGACTGATACAGTTTTACAGTGTATAATAAAAGGCTTTGGGGTCTTGCTTACGGGCCCAACAGTGGCAACTTGGCAGTTCCAGGACTTGAACCCTTAACAATAGTCTAATAGCTTAACTGTCATGCCATCACAAACCCAAGTATTGACTTGTTCTTTCTGTAAATAATTAAAATATTAGAAAACTGTTGCATGAATGTTGGAAACTGTTGGAAATGTACTAAGAACTTTTAAATCTTTTAAATACATTTTTCTTTAAAAAATGAAAATCGTCCAGACTTTTAATACTAATTTCTTATTCAAATAGAAGCATGAATCAAAGGGCACATCTTTATACTAAGCAGCATGGGTTTAGGTTAGTTAGAATGTCATTTATTCCCATATAGTTATTCTTAAATCTAAGTACACTAAGAAAAATGTGATCATATACACAGAAGGGCACTAAATAGACAAAAGAATGATTCTGTTTGTACATATAACAATGGAAATGCTCACAATCAAAACCATTTGAAATGTCTTTGAAATGGGTTTTCTGTGTACATGATTGGGGTGTTGCTAGTGCTGTGCCAGTTGTTGCTTACTGTTACCATGGCTTTCCACCCACCTTTTTCTGTCTGCACCATCAATGGCAATGGCATTCCTGAGCAGTAAAAGTTAGGCCTTCAAATTAAACCCATGCATTCTCTTCTGAAACCCCATGAGATTACAGATTACAGTCTAAGCTCCTCTGGGCCTCTTGTTTAAGGAAGTTAACTCGAGTGTCAGAGTTGCTGATCCTGCTAATGCTATTTAATCCTTGTTAGCTCTTCATAATATGTTGTTTGTTATTCATTATCGCTTACTGCCTTTTGCAATGTGGATATTGCAGAAACCTGTACTTTGCAAATGAGTAAATGATTTATAATGTTGCCTTCTGTTGGGTGTTATCCTCTCAGAATGTGCAAATATTTTTTACCCCTTATTTTAACCTCCCCTATGCTGGTTGCGTCGCAATGAGGTCCGAAGATCCAACCCGAAACTGAGGGCTAGAAACGAATTGCTGTTGCGGGGCCGAGGTGTAGACTCCCCTCTCATGGGGAGTCCAGAAAACTGTGGTGGCGGGTTAGCGAATTGCTCAAATCTTTAAATGTAACACATAATACCGTGATTTACAGTATCTCACGAAAGTGAGTACACCCCTTGCATTTTTTAAACTATTTTACTATAGCTTTTTATGGGACAACACTGAAAATATGACACTATGATAAAGTGTAAAGTAGTCAGCCCACAGCTTGTATCGGCCTACAGACTGGAGCAGGTGTGTTAAATTTGGTGTTATCGCTCTCACACTCTCTTATTTTGATCAGTTGAAGTTCAATGTGGCACGTCGTGGCAAAGAACTTTCAGAGGATCTGAAAAATTGTTGCTCTAAATAAAGAAGGCCTAGGCTTAAAGGAGATCCTGAAAGTGAGCTAAAAGATGGTGGCCAAGAGCATGCAATTGACAGGACAGGTTCCACTCAGAACAGATCTCACCACAGTCGAGCAGAAGTTGTGATTGCAGAAGTTGAGCGCACGTGCTGAGCGTCATAGACAAAGGTTGGGTTTTGAAAATAGACATAGGTGTTCTGCCAGTATTGCTGCAGAGGTTAAAGGGGTTTTGGCCTGTCAGTGCTCATACCATACGCCACACTCTGTATCACATTGTTCTGCATGGCTGTCGTCCCAGAAGGAAGCCTCTTCTAATGATGATGGTGAGGAGTACAAAGACAAGTGTATCTTGCCTACAGTCAAGCAAAGTGGTGGCAATGTCATTGTTTGGGGATGCATGAGTGCTGCCAGCTGTGGGGAGTTACAGTTCATTGAGGGAACTATGAATGTCAACATGTACTGTGACATACTGAAGCACAGCATGATTCCCTCCCTTTGAAAAATGGACCACAGGGCAGTGTTTCAACATGGTTACTCCAAACACACCTCCAACATGATCACTGCTTTGCTAAAGAAACTGAGGGTAAAGGTACTGGACTTGTCAAGCATGTCTCCAGACCTAAACCATATTGCGGGCCCTAATGATGCCCAAACAAAATATTGACACAATGGGCACAATTTGGGCATTTTCACTTAGGGATGTACTTACTTTTGTTGCCAGTGGTTTAGACATGAACGGCCGTGTGTGACTACTTTACATTGTATTAAAGTGTCATATCTTCAGTGTTCATGAAAATATATAATAAAATATTTACAAAAAGTGAAGAGTGTGCTCACTTTTGTGAGATACTGTATATCACCGCAACCGTATAAAAGTATGGTATACCAGGATTCTAAATAATCATTAAAGGCATTACAGGGTCATTAGTGATCGTTTGATTTTAGGACATTAAATAACATTATACCATACTTGATTCTTCATAAATCTTCATTAAAAAATCACAGACAGTGTTTTTCAATGCAAGGACTCAATTACAAAATGTTACAAATGTTTTCCCTCATATCCTGTGACAAACAGTGATGAAAAAGATGTGTAAATTAGGTGTAAAAATGTATGTGTTAATTTTGTTACTTCAAGCTCATCCTTACTAGTGAAATCTGTGTAATTGAATTCAGCTATGCACTAATAGAGGCCAAGCTCTGTAAAGCATGCAGGTATTTATTCTGTGAGCTACTATTACTAAGCCCTTTTGTGTGTGTTTGCACAGGAAAGAGCTTCACTCTGACAATTACTGTGTTCACAAATCCGCCGCAAGTGGCCACTTACCACAGAGCCATTAAGGTGACAGTGGATGGACCGCGTGAACCAAGAAGTGAGTGAGACTGTGTCCACATGCCTGCATTCTGTCCTCACATGCACCCTTCTTTGAGCACTGCTTACTGCATGTTTGTGATTATCAAAGTTATGTGACACCTCATGTTTCAACCTTCTTCTCTTATGTTCTTATCAATACTTTTTTCTTTTCTTATAAGTAATTTTGAGTAGCACAATGCCTAACAATCTAACAATGTTCGCATTGCATTTACACAACAATTTTCATAAATTACTACAATCTATCAGAATTATTCTACTCTGCCTTCTACGGAATATTATTGTTGCATTTAATCACTTTTCTTACCTATTTTACTTCTATTGCATATATTATGTTCCATGCATAAGCAGTGTTTCATTTAATTGCATTAAACTTCCTTTAATAATTTTGTTTATTTTCATTTTATTTTATATATCAAAATGCACAAAAATGCCAGAACGTGTAAAAATGAGAGGTATCAAATCTTGTTCCAGCTGCATCAGGCTCAGATTATGCAGTGTGTGTGAATGTTCTGAATTTGTTTTAATTGACATAAACATATTTGTTTAGATGCTTAAATGTTTCAGTAGTAAAATTTTCAGCAGTCTTCAAATTCAACAATATTATAGTCATGTGTAACAGGTTTGAGAAACCAGACTTTGTAAGTGGACTGTGGTAACCTAGTGGTTAAGGTAATGGACTCTGGACCAGAAGCTCCAAGCTGCCATAGTTGGGCCCTTGAGCAAGACCCTTAACCCATAATTGCTTTGGATTGATTATGGTGTCAGGGACTGCGGTAGCCTAGCGGTTAAGGTACTGGACTTTGGGCCTGATGGACCTATAGGTCTTGGGTTCTAAACCTTTAACAAGGCCCTTAACCCACCACTGCTCTAATTGTAAGACTTTATAAGTTGTAAGTCGTTCTGAATAAGGGTGTCTGCTAAATGCTTTAAATGTAAATGCCATAAATGTAGATTCACTCCTTTTGGCGTAAACATGAAAGGGTTCATTTAAATTCTCCTTCTTAGTCACAAGAAAAGCCATCCTGAATATAAACTACAAACAGCCTGCCTTGGCATGAGAATTAACCATCTCACAAATACGCTAGTAATATTTTCAGCCAGCTACATGAACATAAAATGTTACACCAACACAATTACAGTTTTACTTGGCAACGTTTGTGTTGATGTAATGTACAAAATCCAACATAATGTAACTATAGATGGACCAGAAAAGTGCTTAACACTAGCCACTAGCCTACCTTAGCAAATTAGCTAAGCAAATATTTAGCACCCAGGCCAAGAAACCCCTAGTGTTAGTGTCTAGTGTTAGTTAAGGTTCGCTAAGCTCACAAATAACACAGTCAAATCTTTAATCAGTTGAGGGATATTGTGTGTATATATGTCTATCTGTCTGTCTGTGTGTATACTGGTAGTTGGCTTGTCTGTGTGTGTTTATAGCACATTGTCAGTGAAGGTGTGTCAGTCTGTGCTGAGGCTCCACCATGGTGCTATTGTGCTAACATCAGCTCATTTTTAATGGTGTTCATTGCCAACCTGTCTGGAAAGCAGCTGTTTTATTTTATCAAGAGAAAGTACACAGTCAATCTTGGCATAGGAATCAACCCTATCACATCGCTTGCAACATTTCTCTATACTTCCCTCTCTCTTACTGTAGTCTCAGTGAACACATATGGTTCTGGTGTTTGAAGACTCTTGGACACAATGGCTGCATGGTCTTGATTCCTCTGTGTATTAAGACAGCCCCTAGCATCTGCAGCACTTTTCTTTGATGTTAAGGACTTCCTATCCATTTTCTGCACTTTCCATGTTATTAAGGCTGATAACAGATGAGCTATTAAGAGGATGTTAAGATTTGTTTCAGAGCACAAACCATTTTGCAGACATAGGTGGCAGATGTACGGAAATGTTTATATAAATAAGAAATACTCTTCCAAAGCTATGCGATTAAAGCAAAGTAGAAAAAGACATGCCCTCGGGTTAAATAAAAAATACCATTTCTCCAAAACGTATTCCTAATCTAATTTTTAAGACATGCTGATTATCTAAAGAGGTAAATGAGTGTAATGCTTTACTTTATTGTGGTTTGGAATATGGTTAAACTGCCTATTATACCTACACGAAATAAACTTTTCTGGAGGGTATTTCATTGTCAGAGTTTTGCCAGATGCAATATTTAAACCATATCTCAGAATCATTTCTTTTACAGATAAAACTGAATAGTACATCATTTTCTCTATCTGTTTGATCCAATTCGGAGTCAAAGAAGGACATACAGAAGCATAGAGAACAAGGCAGGAATCAACCCAAGAAGGTCACACACATACTCACACACTCACACTGGGACACTGTAGTACCCAGGGGAAATGCAGATGTGAGGAGAACACAAAAACTCACACAGGTAGCAGTGTCTGTCAGTGTTGAAAAGCATAGTGGGGGCATTAGGGCAAGTTGCCCGCTTCATGGATGTATATCACAGCCCCCTGGGGTGAGCAGAGGGCATGGGTGCAATTCACCCCCTCAGGTTTTGGAAGTGCTTTCCCTGTATATACCAATTATTGTACCCTTTGCCTGGGTTCTGTCCTAGTTGTCTTTTTTTCTCTTTGTTCACCTCACCAGGGGATTCCCCTGAGTTTCAGAGATTCTCGAGTCTTGGGGGCTATGTCTGTGGTAGCTGTGACACGGAGCTGGGTCCAGACCCAATATGAACAAGCCTAAGCTGAGAGTGGAAAGGAAAACTCGCTGACACATGTAAGAAAATAAACTTGTCTCAGAAGGGCAAACCATGCCAGAATAGTAACGTTTCATGATAATTGATATTATAGCAAGATCTGAATACAGTAGTTCATCATATGTCCTTCAGGCATACTGCAGCAATTGCTTGTATATATTTTTGATATCAATATGGATCAATTACTGAGGAATGTTTTAGTGCCACAAGCATTTAAGGCAGCCCTGAAGGCAAAAGGGGGTGTCCAACCCACTACTAACAAAGTGTACCTAATAAAGTGGCCGGTTTGTGAAGATTCATATCTAATGGGTGATTTACAAAGAATAGCACATACACCAATATTTGAATACCCTAATTTTGAATGTGCTACTTATTTTCAGTAGACACGGAAAATTTGGATCGGAAAGAAATATTTTTTTGTCCATTTGAAACTGTTGACATAGATTATACTGCATTGCTGGTTCTTAACCTTTATGCCAACAATTACTATACTATTGCAGTTCAGATAATTATAAGGTTAAGAATCCAATGTCTACATATTTTTCCTTTCTTCGTGAGAAATGCACATCAGATTAGTACTTGAACTTCAACCATGTTAATTTGCGTATACAATTGCCACTCTGGAAAATGACTCTCATGTTTGAAAACCTGGGGCATGCTAAATGAATCTTCAGCACTGCCCTGTATTTTGCCCTCTTAATTAGAAACATCCCTGATTACACATTCATTAGGTCAAATCTTCAAAACAAGTTTTTCGTTTGAATCATTCAGTCTTGTCACCTTGTAAAATGTTGTGCGTGTGCATGTGTGTTTAGTGGGCAAATGTTTTTACTCATGTAACTTTTAGCAAATAAGTGTTGTTCAAGTGTTGAAGCAAATAGGTTCAGTACAGACAGAGAAAAGGTTACTGAACTCAGAACACAAGCTGATCAGTGAGTTGAAATATTATTTGTGCCCTCTTAATAATGTTGTATTTCAGCACTTCCTTAACACTGGGATTCTGCATCATTAAACCTCCAATTGGTGTTAATGAGAGGGCAATTAAGGAAGAGGCCCTGCTCACCGGGGCAGACAATGGCAACAGTGTGCTGTCAAAAACACTTTCAGCAGCCAGACACCTGAAAGAACACTTCTTCTGATTCACTTGTCAACACTTACATTTGTTATGTTTCGGACCGTTTATGTGTAATTTAGAAATAAGATGGACATGTTTATGTACAGAATGTTTCATTTTCAGTCAAAATATCATTACACCGTGGGCCTCCATGTCTTAATATTGATACTAAAGTTCATTTTTTTGCTCAGTCTGTCTGCAGGACCTGAACTCTAGTAAACTGAAGCTTTAGGTAAGCACAGTATATTCATTATTAATGGGTTTATGTGTTTAATAGGCTCTGATGGGTGCCATATGAATCCTTCAGAGGTCAGGACTGGCGGTTCAGTGTTCGAATGTTTGTTAGAACAGGCGTGACAATGAGAAAATGGACAGTCCGATGACATACACACCTCTGTGTGCTCATATCAGTGACTGGCTTGCAGACTTTATTTTTCATTTTAGCCGTTTAAACATCTGTCAGACACTGATTTCAACAGATCTGAAAAGCTGATTTACATTGTGTTAGGCTTGCACAAACCCAAAAAGGCCTGACAGAAATATTTCGTTTCTGCTTGTTCATATCATAATTGTGTTAATTTTTGTTTATGCTTTGTGAAGTGATTTATTTTCATGGCATTTAAAATGAATAGTGCCTGCCTGTAGGATTATGAAGTTTACCTCTCGACTTGCCCTTATGTGTGTGCGCAGTCTTTTACGGATAACCCTGGCTATGCAGTAGCGCCTAATAGCCCTCATTAAAAGATATTTAAACTAATAGATAGGGCGTAGTTGGTTAAACCAACACACTTGCACTGGGGGCAGCGTGTAATTATAGATGTGATGTCAAATTGGTATGTTCTTTAAACATCTTTAAAATGATCTTTGCGCTCCGGAGGCCTTCCTCTGGAATAATCATGGCAGTCAAATGTCGCATCATATAGGGAGTAGGAAAGGCATGGTGAGCCATTGAATACACTTTAGAGTCACTTTATTTAATTGAAGGTAGAGAAGAATTTAGCTCTGCACATTCAGCACAACAGAACAATTCACAGTTAAAACAGATTACTATAATATTCAGTATCAATACACACATTACAAATCACCATGGGCAGGACGCGGTTGCCTTGGGAGTATATGAAGGGTGTCAAACCTTGTGGGGCCTGGAGGGGATGTTGAGAAGAGCAACTTCCTTATGGAAAAATCTGTTTAGGTGTCACTCTTTGCATATATATATATATGGAGCAGTAGCGCTTTCCTGAAGGGAATTTCTGGAAAAGGAAATATTCTCTGCTTGCCTCTTGGTCCCAGACCAGAATTATACACATTATTTTTATTGTTTGGCTATTTCGTCACTTCGCTTGACTTAGGATGATAACTATCCCAAAACAGTAATTGAGGCCAGGGTTGTTTCAGAGATAGTAAAAAGGTTATACCTGGCTGTGGTACAGGTTTTAATTCCATGGACCACACAAGTGCAAAGACAGCGTTTAACCTTAACAGTAAATGAAAAAAGTGTCAGTGTAGGACTTGAATTCATAATAGGAACTGCTCACATAGACCAATCCAAACAAGAAAAAGAGAGGAGTGAGAAAAACAGAGACACAGTCCTGGCCCGCTGGGCTTGAGTTCCAGGAGGAGTTGCCAGAGCGAGTGTGTGTGACTATGTGTGTGTGTCGGTAAAAAGAGTCAGCGTGTATGTGTCTGCTCTGGATAGTCACTGTGTTCATCAGAGCTGCATCATTACAGCTCAGGAAATACTCATGGCGCTCTGTTAGGTGCCATACTGCTTTCATGTGAGCATGGAGGTGATGAAGGAGTGTGTCTGTGGTTTAAAAAGGGTTGAGGGCCCTTGGAGAGAGAGAGTGTGTGTGTGTGTGTGTGTCTGTGTGTGTACCATTTCCCAGCCTGGCTTGCCTTCTGAAGGCTGAAATGCACAGAAAAGACCACACAGACACCTGGCAGCTCTCCATTACAGCCCGACTCTCCATTTCTCTGTGTGTGTGTGTGTGTGTGTGTGTGTGTGTGTGTGTGTGTGTGTGTGTGTGTGTGTGTGTGTCTCTTTTTCTCTCTCTCTTTCTGATTTTCCCCTAAACCTGAATGAGCATGAGCATTTGGCTGTCACCCATTCTGTCTTTTCGCTTATTTTCCCCTTTTCTCTACATTATGCTGCAGCTTGCGCCACTCTCTATTGATTCAAATGAAACATCCAAAACCAACAGCACAAAAAGATGAATATCTTCATCCACAGTCTCATTTCAACCTCTTTACTTACTGACCTTTAGACATTACAATATGTCATATCACAGTAAGACAGGAAAAATGCAACGCTTCAATGCTTGAGCAGTTTGGCAGCTAACAACATCATTGTAAACCAGAGCTGTGATATGTCTTTAAAGTTGCATTTAATTTAATTGATCTGAAATGTATCTGAAATATGATAATATTATCCAAATTTCCACTATAATGTATGTGGTATTTTAATCCATTAAAGTTCCATGCGGCCAGCGCGGTGGCACAACATTCAGCGCGGTTGCCTCACCGCGGACCCTGCCTGTCTGCATGTCCTCACTGTGCTTGCCTAAGTTTTCTCTGGGTCTTTCCTCCCATATTCCAAAGACATGCATGTTAGGTAAATTGGTGTTGCCAAATTGTACTTAGTGTGTGAATGTGTGTATGAGTGTGTGAGAGTGTAAGCATTACGATGGATTGGTGCTCTGTCTGGGATTGTTCCTGCTTTGTACCCTGTGACACTAGGCACAGGCTTTCTCACAACCCTGAGCATGATTAAGTCGATAAGATAATGAATGAATGAATGAATGAATAAATGAATGAATTAAGATTCCATGTAGCTCTTAACCTGCCATAAAACCACTAACCTGCTATAGCTAATTGCTGTTGAAAACAACATAATTTAATTTAATTTAATTTTTTAGTTTTTTTCTTACACCTATTGTAGAATATTATATAAAACTATAGGTCTTTGATCATGAGAAGTTAGAAATATATGGAAATTGGGCTCCTGTTGCCTAAATGTTTGTCAATCAAACTATTTATTTAACAAGGTACATTCAGATGTTCATTGTGTTTAAGGACAGAAAGGAACAGAAGTTTATGTTACAACTATATAACCATGTTTTTATTTATTTATTTTTATTTACTTGCAATGCCTTTACAAATTATCTGAAATAATATTTAAAACACACTCTAATTAAATAACCCTTTACTATATATCATTGATTTAAACGTTACTACTCTAATGTAATAATGTATATTGCAAATTCATACGAATGCCTTGTTTAAGTAACTGTACAAATGCCTAATATTCTGGTAAACACTGAAGTCAAAACATTTAAGAATGTGCTGTATAATAGACTTAAACTAGAAAAAAGAATACAAGAAATCCCCTAAAACCTTTCTAATTCAGTGTTTAAAACAAGGTGTTCTTTGTTGAGTGACGAAGAAAAAATACACAACCCTCTACATCAAATCACATTGTGGTTTGGAATAATATTAAACTCCAAATTCTGTGTAGATCAAATAAACTAAGCTTTTTCTGAGCTTTGCTTATACAGTTTCAAAACCATACTAACCCTCACTTTTGTTGGACGCTCTCTGTGATGTTACAGCACGGTATAGTTCAGAAAGCTACTTAATGATTTCTCTTTCACATTTTTAATATAACTCCTTTATTTGCCTACATTAATGTTCATTCTACTGTTAGCATGAGCAGTTACAGATATAACGTGTCATGTCCCTCTGTTCTAGTAACTAGTAACATTTTAGATTAACTATGTTTAAGGATCAGAAGCTGTGTGCGTGTTAAACTTACAGCTGGTTTAATACTAGAGTGAGATGATATTTCGACAAGTAAATGCTAAAAAATGTTACTTTCACTTTAAAATAAGTTGGAAACATTGTTGCTTCACAAAGCTGTAAAATTTAGGGTTTCCTGTGTTCCTATGATGTCAAGTAATCTGGTTGTCCATCGCCTTGCCTTCAACAAATAGATTTCTTCCTCCTTCAGCAATACTGCATTAGTTTATAGCTGTCAGCCACCTTGGCCTTACATGCTGATGTGGGAGCACCAGGGGAAACCTCAGATGCTATCTCTGTTTTATCTCATTTACTGGTTTTGTTGGCCTGTCTTGCTGTCAAAGAAGATAAAGCAAATTGGCTTATCATGGACTTACATGAACAGACTCATAACAAATCTGCTCTGGATTCTAAATTCTGGTTTGTTACAGCTGCAGGCATATATATATATATATATCAGGTTAACTTTGGCTGTTGTCCGAATTATCCAATCTAGCATCTGGATTGTGTGTAACTGCACTTTTGCGCTGTGACTGTACAGGCACGTATTGGCTATCAAAAATCTCATCCTGTTGTCTGAGAGATGATGGGAATATTTGGGACTTTCCCCCCCAGAAGTGATATCATCTGGTTTCCTGAAAACGCTTAAATACATTGAGTCATTCAGACTCACTCCCTGTGTTAATTACTCCTGCATAAGCTAACAAAGCTTGTTTTCAACTGCACTTGATGTTTGTACATTTGTTGTGAAGGAAGATGCATTAAGATTCTCAAGTAATTTATGACAATGTCTGAAAAGATATGCACAAATAATTGCCATTATTATGTACTTTACTTATCGTTTTACAATCCCTATGCAACATGTGATATGTGCCAATTCTGCTAGAAATAAAAACTAGCAAACTAACTTTTAATTCATCTCCTTCTGGAAGGTCTAGCTCTCCAGATTTGTTGTTGATGAGGGTCTACTTTCCTCTGAGCACAGAACCTCACTTTTGATAAACTGGCAACACAAAAAGTCAAAAATACTTTGCAGCAAAAAAAGATGCAAGCATAGAAAATGCTAAATGTTTCCTTTCTTAAACTGGTCGTACTTTTTTACGCAATAATATTTTTTATCAATTATTGATCTCCTCTGTTATCATTTAATCGGAAACATAGTTTCTCTATATAATAAAACGTTTTAGCCATAATATTTTGGCATATTCCTGGCATTCGATCGACACAATATAGGCAAAAGTTTGGGCAGCCTCTTCTAATTATTGAGCTGCTGTTGTAGCAACACTCACTTGTAACCCATTCTTAATATAGCATACATATCTTTATTCTCCATAGACAATCAGTGGCAGTAAACTGGATTGTACTGAAAAGCCCAGTGACACATGTTTAGGTTTCTGCTATTAACAAGTACATCAACTTTTTCCCTGTCCTTCTTAAACAAATTCCTTGGCATATTGGTTTGCTGACTTTGATTGAGACCATGGCTTACCTTTACCTTAACTCCATCAGACACCTTCAAAATGAAATTGGAATACCAAATGTGAGTCAGGGCTTATTGTTAACATCAAAAGCCGACCTCACCGTCATGTTCCAAAAAACACTTTTAGAAGAACAAAGACTGTTGTAGCAGAAATGTGAGGGCAATCTCCATACTAATACTCATATTTTGGATGAATATTTTGGAATGCAAATGGAGTACCATCATATATTAAATTAGAAAACGGTCATTTGGTTTTCCTCCCTCATTCCAAAGTCATGCTTTGGGTCAGTTGGCATCTCTGAAGTGTAATGATGTCAGCATGTAATTGTACGATTGCCTTGTGATATTTTAGACCCTGCACTGATACTTAGCCCCCGGCCACCCACAGCCCTAAATTTGATTATATGAATATAGATATTACATGTACATGTATGTCATTTAGCAGACGCCCTTATTCAAAGCAACTTACAATTAATACAGTCTTACAGTCCAAGCAATTGTGGGCTAAGGGCCTTGCTCAGGGGCCCAACTGTGGCAGAGGTGGGATTTGAACCCCACACAGTCCCACTACAGTCCCAATGTGTGGAAATGAATTCAATAAATGAATGAATAAATGAATGAAGGATGTTCCTCCTTTAAATAAACAGAGTGGAAACATACGCTTTAAACATTTTTTCAGTGTCAGAAAATTACAAATGTACTTCTGAGAGATTGTTTTTGACTGTCAGCGTAAGAAGCTCCAGGAATAAAAAACTTTCACAAAGCACATCTTTGTCAAAAGGTTTTTTAATCCACACAGTTTATTTTAGTATCAGTGTCTGGGCTCAGCTTCTGGCACAAAAAGAAAAATAGGCTGAGACAGAAAATACGAGCTGTACTCTATGAGTTTTGGGGCTCCACTTATGTCATCTTGCCCACTCCACAAATGGATAGTGGGGAAAAAATGGTTGCAATATCAAAAACAAAATCTATCATATAGGACATCACATTATATTTAATATCTGATCTGTCAGTTACTATATAACCCGTTACTGAAGTGTGTCTGTTAAACATTTGTTGTCTCTCAGTCTATCTTTATGTCTATGTTGCTTCTATGTTTTCTTTACACAGTAAGTGTAGGCCAAATTCTGTGTTAGCAGGCCCTCCTGGTGCCAAATGGGAGCCGGTTCAAATTCAGCAGTTTTTCTCTCTCTCCTGTTTGATATTTACTTTACTACCTTCTCTGGGACGCTAGTGCTGGCCCAGAAAGACAAACAGCACTGTTTTAATGGATGACAGAGGTGGAGGTGGTGCTGCTCAGGGCCTCTCACCTCTCTTTATGCCACCTCTGCTACAACTTGAGAATGTGCTGGGCACCGGTGGGCCCTTAAACGGTTCCATTATGAATCTCTTGTGAAGCATTTGCCAGTAAAGACCTGTTGTCCATGCAGAGCCCATGGTAGGGTCATCTGAAGGAATGATAACAGTCTGTGGCTGCTTTATTTTATTTATTTTTTAACTTTATGCTAGTGTGCATAAATAACAAACATCTTTCACCTGCTTTGACCCAGCACATTAACAGTCTAGATGATTAAATATGGATTATGGAAAGTATAAAGCTCAGCAGGGGTAGGCAAAAACACATTAAGCTTCTCTTTTGTCATGGAGCCACTGAATTTCTTTTGACTGTATATGACAGAGTGATACCAATACAGTGTACTCTAGATTAACAGGCCAAGCCGAACATGCCAGAGGGTTGAATAAAATAATTATGCAGACGGAAATGGAACACTTGTCTCAATTTTGTCCAATGCAAGCCATCCGAGAAGCCTGCCATAGCCCAAAATGGAAGTTAACTGCAGCCTGCAGCTATTAATACAGATGCTGGATTATATTAGACAGCTGGCTTCATCGAACCTTTAATGAACTACAGCTCTTGAGCTACAGCAAATCACCATATATCTATCACTGTGTTGCTACACTGAGGAATTACAGTGTATTTATAATGAGTAACTCAGACAACGCTAGAGTCCTACTTTGTAATTCATCTCCTTCTGCAGACACTGCAGCAAAATCTTGGAGCTTTTAGAGTTTATTGCTGTTGCCCCAAAGCTTTAAAATGTTACCATGCTTTCCGCAGCAGGTAATTAATATGAGGCTGTCTGTGGTGAACATGGTAATGAAACAGTCTTTCTGCGGCATGGCCTCCATCCCGGTAACATAAGCTCACGTGCCATCCCATCCTAATTGCAGGGCACAGGCCGAAGTTGGACGACTCTCCAAAGGCAGGCTTGTTCTCCGACCGTCTGAGCGAGCTTGAACGTATCCGGCAGAGCACGATGAGGGTACCTGTGCCAACGCAAACCCCCCGAACCTCACTCAACAACCCAAATTCATTCTCTCCTCAAGGCCAGAGCCAGATCACAGGTATGGGTGAATCCCTTCCAACCTAATCTATGTCTGTCACATCTGTAGCACAACATATTTTAAGGAAATAACAAATAACAAACAACTGTTGAACATCTTGAAACTCACTTGTAACTGGAAGCAAGTAGTACTAAGGAATTGGGAGAACGAGATTCTTACCAAAGCTGTGCTTATGCAATTTTATTCTCCCAAAACAACACAGAGCACAGAGTTTATATGGTGTATACTTACACTTGCATTTTTATTCTGTAGAACTTTTTCAGTAAGAGAAGATCTCTCTCATTCCTTACAAATATTTCATAAATATTTTTATTGTCATATATATATATATATATATATATATATATATATACACCTGTGTATAGACACACACTCACCGGTCACCGATTCAACAATCTATATGGTAGAAACTATTAGTGTGCTGATCTACTGGAATTTTCATGCACAGCCTGTGTCAAGGACTTACAGTGAATGGACCAAAAATTCTGAAAATGTTCAGTGAGTGGCAGGTATCGGGGAGAAATACCTTGTTGATCCTTAAACATGACAATGTGTTCACTATACTCACATGACCACCATAGTCAACAGAGCATCTTTGGGATGTGGTGAAATGGTAGTTTATGGTAATCTATAGTAACTGAGTGATGCTGCCATGCCATTATGGACCAAAACATTGGATAAATGTTCCCAGAATCTTGTTGAATCTATGCCTCAAAGAATTAGGGGGATCAAACCAAAATCCCGAAATATCCTGTCTGTTTAAAGCACTTGTATGAAAGCTGCAGATTTGTTTATTCTTAGAATATAAAGTTTGGTAAAATTACATTTTGTTCGTTTTCTAAATTAGTGAACACAACCTCTGTAGGGACCAAATGTAAATATACAATATTTCTGCAAATTTGAATGCACACATTTGAAAACTAAACATAAAATTAGTAGAGGTTTGTACAAAAGTTTTCCAGATGTTTTTGGTAAGTTTTCAGAACTTCATTGGCATAATGGTTCATTAAATTTTGCAGACATATGTTGCAGTTAAACCTTGGGTAAACCTTTTTTAATTTAGAAAAGTAAATGTAAGAAACGTAGAATTTGAGAAGGGGTTTCCAAACATTGTTGTGTGCATTGACGGAATAATTATTATTCTGCAAAATCAATTTACTACTACAGTATAATGTAAGTTTTTTAAATGCACTGTTAATGTATTATCAGTGACTTGTTGGACCTTAACCTAACTCTATTAAACAAAAACACATTTAAAGCATATATTCACTCAGTTCTTGCATACACACAGAAAATACCAGTAGTTAATTTAACTCTGGTATCAATTGTCAGGAGTTATTGTAATTGTGAACTCATGGATGCTTGTGGAAGCCAAAATGCTATACTCACAGGTGTTTAGCAAGGGGAATCAAAATGTAGACAGCATTTACTTTACATGTAGGGGCATATTATTTAACCTTACTGAAATACTTGTTCTAAATGTGTATATTTTTTGGGCCATTGATGCAGGTATTATGGTTTTAGAGCAGATTCAGACTTATTGCAACCTGTTTATTTGATCTACTCTACGAGCCACTATCTAAGGATAGAATATGCACTTAGGCACACACATAACATATGTACTGTTACCAGAATAAATTGTTAGTATATTACTCTTACACTTTATACAGAGTAGACACAAAGTGTTAAAAACCATTAGGTATAATCTGTGAAAGTAATGCTCCGTCTTTTTGTATGGTCACACATGGTCAGACCCACGGCAGTCGCAGTCATCCCCTTCGTGGTTTAATGAGCAAGTGTACCCATCATACCTGAGCCCCATGGCGTCCCCTTCAGTGCACTCCACCACCCCTCTGTCCTCCTGCCGTGCCACAGGCCTGCCTTCCATCAACGAGGTGTCCCGCCACCTGCCAGGTAACCTTCAGCCTCAGGCACCTGCAGGTGCGGCCCCTAACCCTCCATCTCCGCTGCCACAGCCTGGCTACCAGATGGAGAAACACATATGTTCAGAAATGATTTTTAGCAGGCCAGTAGCTCGTCCAGTTATTCATAGTTTGTATTTCCAAAATGAGAGGGTTGGCAGACATTTTTGAAACTTTTTGAAGGGCCAGTAGCTCTTCAATGTCTTTCTCGTTTGTATGAATGAATTGATGGGTTACTGATTGATTGCTCGCTTTATGCATCAGAAGTAGAGTGCCGCTATATTTTAGCCGCTATCGTTCATCTTG
Organism: Parotocinclus maculicauda; assembly: GCA_034780255.1. NCBI lineage: Eukaryota > Metazoa > Chordata > Actinopteri > Siluriformes > Loricariidae > Parotocinclus > Parotocinclus maculicauda. Next base: position 2,023 of record JAUZSU010177779.1, on the reverse strand, counting down.
GATGGCCAGGAAACAGTTTGGTTTCAAAACTCATTTACTTGTCAGACGATGTGTCAAAGAATTAGAAGCATTTTGTTTTGCTTGCTGTTCGTGATTTAATTAATTACAACCACAATCTGACATTAGCTAAGTTTTCATTGGCTTATTCATCTATGGATGTGAAACAAAAAACATTCTTTAAACGTATGCTACCAGAGAGTGATGGAAAGATCTTTTTTTAAGCAGAAAAAGAAATTGTGTCCTTTTTCCTCCACCAGAGTCTTTGATCCTGTGCCATATATGGTTAATAATAGACTAAGGCATAATAACAGGCCGGTGTCAGGCAAATAAAGCAGGTTTATAGCGATACAGTTTCAAAACAGCCTGCCAGGGAAACTAAGTCCAGTTGCTACAGAATCTAATATGCTAATTTGTCCTCTTTTGCCCCTGCACCCACCCAAACACATGCGATTAGAGTCTAAACATGAGCCTATTCTCTCTCCAAACACCTGTTTGAGCTGGGGCCAGGTGAATATTTGAAAGTTTTCTGTTTGCGTTTCCTCCTCTCATTCTCTTTCTTCCCTGCAAGCCCAAAGAGACTGTAAGCAATTAAACCAGCAGCTCCCTGGTGTGCCTGCTGCTTGGCAGCTTTTGGATGGCTGCCACCTTCCCTGTCAGGTTTGATTAAGCTGGTTTCGTCAGCCCATAGCATGTTGTGCAGCATGCTCAAAGCTCCTGCTGCTAATAATGGTCATTATCTGAGATAAGGGCAGCACTATTTGACACATCCTGCTGCCAGCCAAGCAAAAAACAGTAAAAGTAAATCCTCCTGTTAAATGCGGATGCTGTTGTCAAACGTCGTTACACTCTGCTGTCATCTGAAGTTGACTTGCTAAAAGCATATTTGCTGTGGAAGGCAAATATTCCCATTGAACCTTTGCTTAGTGCCTCTTAAACATGGAACGCTTATTAGATGTGTAGAACTAGCATCTGGTTTTGGGTTTAGAGCTGTCTAGCAGCAGTGACTGTTTAAATATAGCCCAAACATAGCCTTTATGTGTACATGTGTGTGAAAAGGGGAGGTTGTGCTTTTAGCTGTTCTGTCCATTATTCTGAGCACACTCTCTCTGTTGCCTGGGGCTAGAGAACCCTTATTCCATGAGGTTCAAATCAAAGAGTTTTAATATAAAAGGGAAAGATGTGGGGGAGAACACATTTCCAGTTTAAGACATGAGGGTTCTAGCAACAATCCATGCCTCCACCCTACCCATACATAATCAAAGCCCCCACCCCTCCAGTATAGACATGGTGACAGCAAAGACGCCTTGTGATTTATGACATGAGTGCTGCTCCGAGAAAAGGAGGTAGGAACTTTTGAAACAATACTGGTGCCAATGCAGCCGATTAGGGGTTTTGTGAGTTTTGAGGTGAATAAGACAGCGTGTGAAGGATAGGGGGCTGCAGATCTAGTCTGAGCTGCAGATCTGGTCAAGATTGTGCAAGATAGCAGGAGCTCACATCTGAGACTGAGCCTGTCTACCAGTGATGCTTCACGCACCCCTCAAAATGCTTCCAAATGTGTGATTGCTTATGCAACCAGACTAAGTTTTAGCATGGCAACCCACACCATTTACTGAGGCGATGCACATACCTAAGTGTACACAGACCAGTTTAAACATGCGCAGACACACATAAACAGGCATGTAAATAAGTCTGGAACTGCAAACAGAAGATGAGAAGCATATAACCTTAGACATGAATACACATACACACGAGCTTGTCAAAGAAAATAAAGGGAGAAATTCCATAAACAAATTCAGCCAGTCATAGGGACTTTGTGTTCGTTTTTGTGCCATGTTGTGATTGAGCATAATCTGTAATCAGCAGGGACTAATTTCAGTTTACATCAGTGTGACATGAGATACAGTACAAACAGTAAAAGGATAAAGAAAAGACAGAATTTAAGGTGAAATATGAAGAGGGGCTGCCATACTACAGAAAACAGACCTGTCTTAAGCTAAATTTAGTCCATTAGTACACATAC
>JAUZSU010177768.1:0-12738 GCA_034780255.1 Parotocinclus maculicauda | reverse complement strand
CACACACACACACACTTCTTATACATAAAATATTAGCATAGACCTAATGACCCCTGTAGTAGGAATGCATTATGCATTAAGAACTAAAAGTCAGCATGGTAATACACCCATGGTGATAATCTCAGCTGGAGACGATTAACTAAACTGCATGTTTTAGTAGAATCAGGATCCACTGCTATATAATCAGGTGCTTTGTTTTTAATGTAAGAGGTGCAGTCACAGGAAGCAAGGGAATAACTGGCCGTATAAGGTGCAAGGTGTGTACCAGTCCTCAGCAGGGCACTAATCCATTGGGTCACATCCATGCATGCACACACACACACACACACACATTTTTCCATTGTCATTATATTGCTGTAGTTGATAAATGCTACATCTACACCTAACCCTAACCTCAAACAGAGTAGCCTAGCTTCGTTTTCTAAATAGTAAGTAGGAAAAAAAGTGTCCTTATAAAGTCCAGTAAAATGTCGTTACAAGGTAATAAAATCTTTTATTGTTCTATTCTTTTAGGGAAGCGTTAACCTCAGAATGATATACACATATACACCCAAATATGCTTTTTTATTGAGATCTGGTGACTATGGAGGCCTTTTAAATACAGAAAATTCATTATGTTCAAGACTCCAGTTTGAGATGATTTGACCTTTATCCCGCAGGAGGCAACCATCTGAAGAAAGGTACATTGTGGTCATAGAGATGGACATGATCAGCAACAATATTCAGATAGGCTGTGGCATTTAAACAATGCTCAGGTTAGTATTTAGTGACCCAAAGTGTGCCAAGAAAATATCCCTCATCTGACAGGAGTGGTTTCTCTACTGTTGAAACCCACCTGCTTCAAGGCTTGATGTGTTATTCATTCAGAGATGTTATTCCGCATACCTTGGTTGTGGAATAGTAGTTTAAGCTACAAACCACTTTGGCTATTCTCCTATGATCAGCAAGGCTTTTATTTTGCCCAGAAAACTGCCACTCACTGGAAATGTCTTATTCTTGGACCTACAGATGGCTATGCATAAAAATCCCAGTAATCCCTGTGCCATGTTAAAAGTCACTTAGATCACCTTTCTTCCCATTTTAATACTCAGTTTGTACTCCAGGGGGTCATTTTGGCCATGTCTACATGCCTAAATGCATTGAGTTTCTGAGTATGTCTTTGGCTGACTCAATATTTGGGTTAACTAGCAATTGAACAGGTGAAGCTTTTAAAGTGGCAAATTAGTGTATAAACATGATCACACACACACACACACAAACACACACACACACACAATTCTTAAAAGAAATACGCAACCCCAATTCCAATGAAGTTGGGACAGTGTGCAAAACATAAATAAAAACAGAATACGATGATTTGAAAATCCTTTTTAACCCTTATTTAATTGAGCACCACAAAGACAAGATATATCGAACGGTTAGACACAGATAGACAGAACTAACAGAACTTTATTGGGTTATTTTGGCAAAAATTCAGTCAAGTTGTTTTAGATACCTGCGACATGTTCCCAAAAAGTTGGAACAGGGACAACAAAAGGTTGGGAAAATTGAGGAATGCTTAAATACATGTTTGGAACATTCCATAGTTATACAGGTTAATTGGAAACACCTTAATACCCAATCAAGTGCCATGATAAAGAGAGCATCCCCAAAAGGCTCAGTCGTTCATAAGCAAGAATGCTTAAGAACAACAGTTTCTTAATGCAAGGAATTTAGACATTTAGGGATTTTGTCATCTACAGACCATAATATCATCAAAAGATTCAGAGAATCTGGAGAAAACCCATGCAAGTAAGCGGCAAGGCAGAAAACCAACATTGAATGCCTGTGGCCTTCGATGCCACAGGCGGCACTGTATTAAGAAACCAACATCATTCTGTAATGGATATTATCACATGGGCACAGGAATACTTCAGAAAAAAATTATGTCGCTCCATCAACAAGTGCAAGTTAAAAGTCTACCATGGAAAGCAAAAGCCAAATATTAACAACACCCAGAAACGCCACTGGCTTCTCTGGTCTTAAGTTAATCTAAAATGGACTGACACAAAGTGAAAGTGTCCTCTTGCCTGACGAGTCCAAGTTTCAAACTGTTTTTGGAAATCATGGACGTCGTGTCCTCTGAGCCAAAGAGGAAAAGGACTATCTCTGATGGTATGGGGGTGTGTTAGTGCCCATGGCATGGGTAACTTGCACATCTGTGAAGGCTTCATTAATGCTGAAAGGTATATACAGGTTTTGGAGCAACATATGCTGCCATCCAAGCAACATTTTCAGGGTCTTTTTTTAAAGAATGTCCCCATATTGGCACATGCATGATATTTATACACACACTACCTAAGGAAACATGGCAAAAAAGATGAGAAACAACCAGTGAACTACACAGAGACATGAATAGCTGTACTAAATGCAAGGGGAGACAGTGTCTGAAATGACAACTGCATACTGTCCCAGTATATGTTGCATAAGTCATTATTTGTTATATTGTCTATTGTCAATTGACAATCAGGAAGTTGAATAACTTTATGGTTTATGGTCAGCAGCACATTCCCTCATGAAAGTTACTCGGCTGTATATATATATATATATATATATATATATATAGTGGGGAAAATAAGTATTTGTTCTGAATATTAACCTTATGGAATGCTTATAATTGAACTTCAATCAATAGAGGCAGCAAACTTTGTAAAAAAACAGCTAGTCTATCTGTGATAATCTCTGCCCTAACCTGAGTTTGCCTTTGTTGTCTGGACACCCACTGTCTGACTGAGTCAATAACCAATAATGTAGTCTGCTGTTTCAGACAAACCATATAATTGAGTCAACATGTTTAACTTTCCCTGGAGGTGCTTTCTTTGTTTAATTTACTTGCTAGTAGTCCACAGAACCTCACAGCACCCACAGGCGGAATGATGGAATATAATATTACATTTCCTGTCACTTAGGGCTTGCAAAATAGTTATTGTGCCATTCTGAAAGATATATAATAACATCCACATGGAACATTAACTTGATAGCATGGAAAAACAAGTAGGTAACTGGACAGTTCTAGATCCTGGTGTCCCAATCCCCAGTGGTGCCATATATCTTGCAAAAGCAAGCATTTCTAAAGGAAACATTTGAATTCACTTGTGGCCTTTTTTTGGTTAAATTGCCATGCAAACGTACGTCATGTACCACCGGTATCCCTGAAAATAGGACAACAGCTAATTACAGGCAAAATACAGCCAGTTTCTGGTTTGTGAGAGGTTAAAACCAAATACCACTGTCAGATAACATCTGGAAATCCTAGTGAAAGAAAACAGGGGTGTGTCATAAAGATTATGAGACAACAGAAAGACAAGGTAGTTCAATTAAATGTCATTAAATGCTATTTAAATGTCATACCATGCAGGGCTGTGAACCTTCCCCCACAGATAACATCTGGGTCTCAATATTGGTAAGCTATTCTTTCCTCCTCTGGTTTGAAAATCAGTCTCTCAGGCAAAGACCCTAAAATTCCAGGCATTCCACAAAGCAAAAAGCAGAATTTAACTCTCTGAATAAAACCTTTAACATCCAAAGTAAACTAGGGTTAACCCAAAACAAATACTACAAAGACACAGAACAGAAGGTAATATATAAGACATATCATACATGGCATTAAGTAGTTATTTGTAGCTGAATCTTGCTTATTAAGTGCTATTAAAGCAACTAGTTGTAAGTCATGCATCAGTCTTTTTGCCAGCTTGATTTAAGAAGCCATAATTCTTTATTTAACCAATTATTCTGAGTAAAAAAAAATACCATCTTGTAGAAGCATGTGTTCCCATTATAAAAACCCAATATGGAACAGCATCAAGGTATTCCTTGAAATATCAGTTTCTTCATTAACTTTGTGATGCCTGTGTCCCTGGATGGAACATTTTAAAGCCAGCTGTGGCTTTACCAGAGTTTATTTATCTAGTATTATTCTAAATGTACCATATGTTATATACAGACCAGTATTATAATTTCTCAGGGACATTTTGCACTTAAATTGTCACTTAGCACTGCTGGAAACTAGTCTCATAACAAGCTAAATTAGTTTCACATGGAAGCTATTATGCAATGTTATGGTGGTCTATGGTGTTCTAAATCAAGGGTAAAGTCATGCCACAGTGAATCATTAATGACCCACGGCATTCCTTTCATCCTGCTTTGAGGATGGCTGTCTGAGCAGTCAGTAAAGAACAAATGCATACAGTTATTTAGTAAAACTTCACTTGATGGTAGCTCATAAAAACTGACTTAGCTGCAATGATGAGAGACTGGATTTGTCATTGCTGTCTTGTAATGAGCCAGGACACATACTGAGCAGGTGATGACATGGATAGACAGGGACCTCAGTATCCATCAGCTACTTAGTCTGGGTTTTACACTGGATTCAGGTGTGTATATTTGAGTGTCCTATACTGGCATACTAGCATTAGGCATGCTATTATTAAGTCGTCAAACTCAGACTTGTTTGCTACCAGTCAAGTACTAGAGCCTGCATGATGAGGCAAAACCAGATTGGGATGATTGCAGCGAGAATGAAGCGAGAGACAAGATCTAGCCATTAAGTGATAGGCATGATAAATTCTGTTACAGAAATCCATCAGCCAGCACCATTTGAATGTCTTGTCCCATCTGCGTTCTCATTGGCCCTCCTTTCTGTAAGCCCATCCCACCCCATACTTCCCATGTCCTGAGCTGGAACACGATGGGGGAGGGAGGGCAGAGTGTTTAGGAGGCGGACCGATGAGCTAGGTTTGCTCCTCCTGAGGACTTCAAGGGAAACTGATGCTCCATGAAAGCCAGGCAGAGTCAGTCATGCTCACACTCTAACTTCCTCAAACAGTGTGTAGCGTGTTAAGGAGAGCCACAGGAGTGCAATCACATTTAAGAGGAAACCTGAGCATTCTCACCTCGCTTTTTTCCCCTTTCACTGTGCTGGTGGATAATGGAATTGTAACCATGTGGAAGGTAAGTAGAAGTGATGGAAGTGGATTATTCTTGGACCTATGTTGAGCATAACAGTTAGTAACTGTGTTAACTGTGTATGACAGCAAAGGCAATTTAGTTTAATAGTGCAAACAGACTATCTAGAAAAACAGGCAAGAAGCAGGACTGTATACTTTTAATCTGCATGTTCTCAACTCATATGACCTTTTTCAGTCATGATGTGAATGCCTCATTAAGAAATAACAAATTTAAAATGCATTCTAATGAGCGCAAATGAGGGAAACTGCAACATGTTTTACTGACAAATCCAAACCATATGAATGTGAATTTGTATAAATAGTACAGCTGTGCTTGGTGTGTGATGAGTGGAGTATACATGGAGTATCGCCGAATCACTTAGGGCTGACCCTTTTTTTAAATGCCACAATTACTTTCCTGTGTGACTAATAGCTTGCTATAGTAGACCTACAGCCTTTTAAAGTTTGTCTAAGTGTTCAACTGTGTGTGTGCTGCAGAGGTGTGTTGCTGATTAAACTCTGGCCTCAGTAGCATGCATTCAGATCCACACAGTAATGCTGTGTTTGGTGGCTTATCAGACTTGAGCCTATGGTAGGAAAGCAGGAGGGAGGAGGATTTTGAAACAGGCAGACAATGCACCCCTTTGTTTCTTGTAAGTGTCACACACTTCACACAGCTGACAATGACAAGGGCTGACACAGATGAAATCTGACTGTCTCTGGATCCAGTTTCATCAGATAATTTGGCTACAGTGGTGAATGTCATGTTTTCAAACAGTGCCATCTAATGTTAAGGAGCAGTCTGTGTTTCTATTGGCACAATACATAAAGTTTCCCCAGAAAATAATTACAATTCTTTATCCATGATAGCCGTGCAGTAATAGTAGTTTGTCTTACTGACATCCAGATATGTTGCACCTCAGTTATGTTCCTCAGGGCCAGTCTTGCACCGTAAGCAGCAGGTGAGCTCTGGAGGTTAAAACACTGCTCAAGGATACAGAATAATAAACAATCCAATGTATTTGACCCAACATTTTTAGTAGCTTATTCCTGCATGGTTTTCTGTGTGACTGAGCACTGCTGTTGTCAAAACAACACAAATGAGCTGTGCAAAGACACCCACCACAAAAATATGCTGAGTTATGTGGCACAAATTGTAATCCTGCTTCCCTTTAATTCTGCATTGGACTTCTTCCAGTTGGAAATGTGTCAAAACATACAATACTGTGCAAAAGTCTTTCACTAGATTAAATAAATAATTCTTTTAGCAATGGTATTATGGCCATATATAATTATTTCTCAGTTTGTTATAACAAAAATTCATGCACAATATTATAAACCCAAAAAACTTCAGCAATAGCAGAATCTAGCAGGTTGGCTACCAAGTTGACCCTTCTACAGTATAAAGAAGCTTGATCAGCATTTTGGGTCAGGATCAGGAAATTGGGTCCAGTCATCGACAACATGTTATATATGGTCATTATATCACTACTAAAACAACAAAACTAATGATTTCCTAAGAATTTTACACTGTACTGTATATCCACCCTGTGTAATGCCCCCATGTGTCTTTCTCCAGCCTGATCCACACTGATCTTCAGCCTTTTCATACTGATTTGTAATTACTTTGATCTAATTAATAATTCCTGAATAGCCAACTGACAATTCAGCCAGAGGTTTGTTGGTCATTTTTGTGCCACATTAGAGCCTGCAAGGGAAGTGATTCTGAACAAAACTGTGGCCCTAGTACACTGGTTTCTGCTAGACAGTCTGTCTAAGTGAAGATTTATGAAAAGGAGTGAGACAAGTCTTATTTGGTTTCAAAGATCCCAAAAGCAGATTATGTTGCCATTGATCATTCACATATTTAAGTAGTCTTCTGGCAGATGATCTGTCTGAATGCTAGGCTGCATTTCTACCACCAGAAGGCACTCTTAAACTCATCGTTCCCTGAAGATTTCACACTAAATGTCCGAACATTTGTGAGCATTCAGCTAAGCACTGCACCTAAACTTTATGGCATTATACTGGATCTGCCTTAACCGTTTTCTTGGATGGCAAGCAATACCCAGTATGATATGCTCTTACACTCTACCATACTGAATGATGAACACAGCAGTGCGTAACACACAGAATCGTGGTGGGGGGTGTGGGGTGGACTGGATGGTCATGACGTAGTTTATGTAAGTGTTTTAAGAATTTTTAAGGTAGGTTATACTATTGATATATACAATATATATTAAATACAGTAACTATTAAATTCCTTGGTTTGTGATTGATTCAACTTTTAATGGATTTGTTGGATCATATCCCCATCATAAATCAGGTACTGCCAGTAATTTATAGTGGACTTCACTAAAACAGAAAATAGTGTACCCCAAAAACTTCACATTCCATGTTTCCTGGTCTGGGTATATAGTGCCAACTGAGATGAACTGAGATTTCTATATCCCTGGTTACATATTTCAGCTCCTTCTGGGACATCCCCACAGGTTTCCAAGCCAATTTTGAGATATAATCCCACCAGGAGGTCAGCCATCCAAAACTGCAGCCATAATTATGCCAGCACAACTGAAAATCATGTTTGATTCCTGACTGGGCTGCTTCCTGTGTGGGATTTGTATGTTCTCCCTGTATGTCCCTGTATTATCTGGATACTCTGCTTGAGTGAGTGAGTATGTATGTGTGAATGTGCCCTGTGATGGCCTGTTGCCTGGTCCAAGACCAGTCCCAACTTGTACTGCTGTATAGAACCCTGCTCCTTATGACCTTGCCCTGGATTTAATAAGTGTAGAAAATTAATGACTGAATAAAATAACTGACATTTAGTCAAATACAATTGCATGCTGTCGCATTAAGGTTAGCCTATACTGAAACTGAAGGCTACAGCTCAATCCATGAAAAATAACATCAGACTGTTATTCCTCCTCCGCCATATTTAAAGATGGTACTATAACAGCCAGCTTTAGTTTTATATAGTTCTTTTGACAGATTTATAGATCAGAAAGCCAGATTGCATAGCATGATTCATCCCCCTTAAGAATGCATTGCCACCGCTCCAGGCTGACACTTGAAGGTGCAAATCACCATATTATCATTTTGTGCAGCTGTTTAGCAATGGAAAGCTCCATGCTTTTAAAAGATTAGATAAATAGATTTAAATATGATTTCTAGCATGCTCCTGGATATTTTCATTTTGCCATAACTTCACTAAACATCTGTCTAAAGCATAGTTTATGCTTCTCCGTCGCGTTGACGCAACACTGTTCCGCAGAGCCTTTGCATCGCCTGACGTGCACCTCCAAACTACACGTCCAAGCATCGCCGTCCACTCTACATCATAATTTTCTGGTTCGTTCTGTATACAATATGACAATTGTAAAATCTATCTAGAGTGGCATCAAGAGTAGGATCAAGTTGAGGAATGTCTAACTGAAGAGGTGAGGAAGTATGAACACCTCTATAATTCTTCCTCCAGGAATTCTAAGGACAGTCCTACATTTGATGAAGGGAGATTGCACAAACTATCGGTGTTCACCAGTACTTTGCCTAGACTTATTCAAAGGGTGTACAGACTACCTTTTTTTTTTTCGTTTACCCAGCAATTTTAATATAAGCTCTTGATGTTCAATATTGATCAGCTCCAACTCCATCAACATCATCATCGTTGCCATTGCCACAGGGACAGAACCCTCAGACGCCCCTAGCATTGCGACTGTGAATTTCTTTGTGGCACTATGACATTAACGCAGAACTATATATTAAAAACGATGGCGTCGATGCGACTGTGTGGTCTTTGCTTCTATGTAATGGAGAAGCATAAACCAAGCTTAACAGTTAAACCTAACAGCAGCACCATATTACAGTGTCACACGGAACGTCATTGAGCTCTTCAGTATGACCGGATCTGCTCATATTATTTCTCTATTTTATTTAAAATAAGGCTGTTAGCTTGTTCTGGAGTTCTTTTAGCTTTCATATGCAAACATAATTGCAAGGTCACAAGAATTTACAGCATTTCCATAAAAGGTGAATAGCTCATTTTATAGTCTTTTCTTTATTATCTTTACAGTTCCTTATGTTCCTTTGTATGAATTCCAGAAAATCACTCTCACTAGAATCTCAGACAGATTTTGTGTCAGGTGGGGTTACCATGCCAAGTTAAGAACTGACTCAAAACCTTAGTAGCCAAAGTATGTCAGTCCAAACCAACTACACTTTTAAGGAAGGTAAATCTCCAGATTTACCAGTTGCTGACAACTATCAGAGAGAGCACATAAATCAATGTAATGCATTCTAAGTTTAGTAGAAGATTCCTCAGGAGATTACACTTATCATTGCAACTCCTAAAAAACATCACATAGCTCCAAGTATGTAAGAACTTGAGACATTATGAATGGTTATTGTTAGCAGGGTTAAGTGGTTGTGGCTCAATTTTACTGTCACTCATTAAAAATCCCATGATTGTTTGTAGGTAAAATGAAATGTATTCTGTATTAACTGCTAAAAAGAGTGGATGTCAAAGGTATTTCAACAGCTCTGCAGGCTGATGTTCTAACTCGTCTAGAAGATGTTGTGGCATGTGAAAGGCCTTAGGTCAATTCCAGAAAGCAGGATTTGCTACCTAAACTGATACAGTGGTGCTTAAAAAACTTTGTTTTTCTAAATGTTTGCATAAATATGACCTAAACTGTGATCAGGTTTTTTAAATGTCGATAAAGAGAACCCAATTAAACAAATGAGACCAAAATAATATACTTGATCATTTTTTGTTGATGATCCAATATTACATATACAGTGGTTTTATTATTAGCAGTAAATTTGAAACTAAAATTAGAGTTAGGTGCTTTCAGTCAATGGGATGACTATCAGGTGTGATTAGGCACACGGTTGTACTTACAGAACAGGAATCTATCCATGTATGATATCAATGTATCAAAAACACATGTTTCTGGAAGTGTATAATAGTATTAACAAAAAAACATTTTCATGACTTTTGCAGAGTTTTTGGAGTTCATCAGGCTGGAAATGGTAACACTCTACACCAGTGCCTAGTCAGACAGATTAAGGAATTTCAGGATCATTATTACTCGGTCAGCCAACAAAGATCACTCTAAGAGCTAGGTATGTAATGTTTGGGGTGGCAATCATGTGTGGGTGGCTTCAACTGCATTGAACCAGCTTTGGGGGGCCAGCTTGCAAAAGTTTGAGAACGGCTGCCTTAATCTGCATAACATATTAGAATCATAGTTTTGCGTGTTTTGCTGCATCTTGGCCAGGACAACTTGCCTCCATGGAAGGAACGATAAATGCTAAATTACTGCAGAAAAATTCTTAAAGAAAATATAATGAGATCCATTTAATGTAATGAGACTCTCAAAAGCAAATGGGTTATGCTGCAAGAAAACAAATGCACAGAAAAATCTGATGCTAGTTTAGGTCATATTTATGCAAAAACTTAGAAAATTAAATAGGGTTCACAAACATTCAGTACATTATGTATATGACCTAAAATATTTTTTACTGCAATCACATTTACAGACATAATAAATAAAAAAAGTGTGACACTTATTATTGAATTTAAATGAATCAGTTGGTAAAAGGCAAATTCAGGGATAATAATGATTTATGTAATGCTGCTCAGTATTAAAGTGAACACAGCTGATTCTGGGGCAGCACAGCAGCACTGTTGTTAGTGATGTCATCTAACAGCTCTGTGTCTGTGTTGATTTTCCTCGGGGTACTCCAATTTCCTCCAACATTGCAAAGACCAAGTTTGAGTGGGTGTATTTGTGCTTGCATGTGTCCTGCAATGGATAGGGTTGGTTACCACCTTAAACCCTGTGCTGTCTAGGTCAAGGCTCCCTGCAACCCAAATTTGAATTAAGTGTGCGTGTATTTTTGAATTAATTAATCAAAATTTGCTTTTACAAATACATTTTGTATATTTAAAAGCATGTTATGGCTTAGTGGTTAAGGAACTGAATTGTGAATAAGAAGGTATAAAAAATAAAAGTAATAAATATTTATACATCCTGATATTTCTACATAGTTAAAGATAGTAATAGTAGTGGTTTACTAGATATGGTATTATTTTCTAATATATTTGGGGGAGTTTTAAAAAGCCCAATTTAGTTCTACTACTTATTCAGGTTTATAAAAAATTTAATTGGGCAAAAGGTTTTTTTTATATACATTTTACACATATGGCTGGTGAGCAACATACATTCATGTTTAGCGCAGCTTTACCTAATTACTAATGAAAACACTATTTTAACACTATTAATCCCATTTTCATTACTTGACCATGCGATGCATTCATACTTATGATCTGAGTCTGAATTGGTCCACTAATTACTATTCCCTGCAATCTACATACTATATATAGCACTGTTAGCCTATAGGGAACAGAAATGTAAATGATTTGGGTCACTTCCTTATACGGCTTCTCATGGCCCTGTGCGAAAGCAGATTTTGTCACACAAACAGTGTCCAGTGCAACTGCACTTGTATGCATGACATCACTTAGTACTTAATATAACATTGCTCAAATTACAATGTAAAAACTATGGACACACTGCTTCATTTAGTGTTTTCTCTGCAACATACAGTAAATAAGCAGAGCAAAAATCCTAGTAAAAGCCCTTCATTGTATTTAGTAATACAACAATTGTTTTATATTATTCGATTGTTTATGTGAAACCTTTCCAAGTCCAGCAGACAAAAAGGGAATTGTGACTAAGACAGTGCATCCAGTGACCCATCTATTGTCCTAGATTTTGTCCTAGATTTTTCTTTGAGTAACACTTCACAGCATCAGATTATGTGAATTCACCCTTCATATATTAATGGGTGCTTCCCAACGTCAAAGCATTTTGCAGATGTTGCCATCATTCAGGTTATGACAGGTAATAACAGTGTTCTCTGTACCAAACAGATAGGAAGCATGTAATCGGAGATTTCCTGATTACAGCTCAGGTCTTAATGGTAGCTGTGATACGTTTGATGTAAATTGAAATGCATATTTTCTATTGAAAAACACACATTTCCTTAGCCATACTCAACATGCAGGTTGTGTAACTGCCTCTAGGTAAAATGGAAGGCTGCTTGGTGTTTTGAATAGCAGCGTCCTTCCTCTGAAAATAGCAGGTGGTTCAAATATTAACTAGAATTACTTCTCTGGTATGCAGGCATCCAAGTCCATAAATAAATCATATTCAGTCCACACCACAATTATATGCACCCCTGGTAAAGATAAGTGAAAAGGGTTCAAAAACCTTTTGCTAAATTAGCTTAATTGCTTGCTAAAAAAATGATCCAGCATAAATCCAACATTTAATTGAATCTATGTAAATCTAGTCTGATAAGAGAATTCTTAGAAAGAATTTTGAACAAAACTACATGTGCCACAATTATCGGCACCCCTACATTTAATTCTTTATATAATCTCCATTTGCCAATAATACAGCATTTTTTTATCTTATAACATCTTAGAAAATTGAAGAATACAAAAGCAGGATTTTTTTTTTTTTTACATTTTTTTACACTTGGACGTACATTTTTTTGCCTCATTTACCATTATCTAACATTTATATTTCTGGCATTTAGTAGATGCCCTTATTCAGAGCGACTTACAAGTCATACAGTCTTACAATCCAAGCAATTGTGGGTTAAGTGCCTTGCTCAAGGACCCAACTGTGGCAGAGGTGGGATTTGAACCCTGGACCTTCTGGTCCAGAGTCCAGTACCTTAA
>JAUZSU010177757.1:0-12738 GCA_034780255.1 Parotocinclus maculicauda | reverse complement strand
CCTAAAGCATGATGTTTCCACCCCCATGCTTCACAGTAGGTATAGTGTTCTTGAGATGCAACTCAGCATTCTTCTTCCTCCAAACACGACAAGTTGAGTTTTTAACGAAAAAAATTTATTTTTTTCATCTGACCACATGATATTCTCCCAATCCTCTTCTGGATCATCCATATGTTCTCTGACAAACTTCAGACGGGCCTGGACATGTACTGGCTTAAGCAGGGGGACACACCTGGCACTGCAGGATTTGAGTCCCTCTCGGCAGTGTGTTACTGATGGTAGCCTTCGTTACTTTGGTTCCAGCTTTCTGCAAGTCATTTATCAGGTCCCTCTGTGTCGTTCTGGGATTTTTACTCACTGTTCTCATGATCATTTTGATCCACAGATCGAGGGAGATTATCAATGGTCTAGTATGTCTTTAATTTTCTTACAATTTGTTCCACAGTTGATTTATTCACACCAACCTGCTTGCCTATTGTATTGTATTGTTGATCAAATACGTATTTTATTCAATAATAATTAATTATTAAAAAAAATCTTAGAATGTCATTTTCTGGATTTTTTTTTAATTCTCTCTCTGACAGTTGAAGTGTACCTACGATAAAAATGACAGACTCAGTAGTGTATCAGCAGTGTATTAAATATTTCTTTTCTTTTTTTGTAAGCTTAAAAGGCACCTCAAAACTAAGCATGCTGACCTTTAAATATAAACTCACTGACTATTTTAAACAAAAACAAAAACTTTATGGCTCATTTCTAAACAGTGTCACGAGGAATCTTGTGCAGTGGCCAATAGTACTGGTAAATTATGCTATACATGCTATACATGTGCAGAGTAATGATGGGAGAGAGTGCAGAAAATGTCATTTCTTATTGATTTAAGAGTTTATTAACAATCACTGATGCCATGTGCAGCCTACAACTCCGGCAGCACTAACTATAGCGGCAGAGTTTATCCAAAATAATAGCATCTGTACACAATGACAAATCCTATCCTTTTTTTAATTTCTTATTACAAATCTTGCTCTTGAGAGTTCCATGAGAACATAATTGTCTAAATTAATTAGGGGTTTTGGACCTGGGACTCTTATCTGCCATTTAAAAAAAAAGAGTGTTTCTTACATTGACTTTACTATTTCACTATACTATTTTAATTGTTAATAGACATTAGTTCCTTAATTTCAGCCCTGCAGCCCATTTCCAAAACAAAGTTGGGACAGTAAAGTATTTAGCACTTTGCCATGTTGCCTTTCCTTCTCATACCACTTGAGCAACATTTTGGATACCAAGAGTTCTAAGGTAAAATTACTGTACTGTTTTTACTGCAAACACAACGATAATTGGACAGTCTGACTTGTGAGGACCGTTGTGCTGATTCTTACTCTTTTAACGTTTTGTTTGCAATATCTAATATTATTATAAAAGCATGAGAAGTAAAGGTTTGCTTATAGTTAGATTATAGTAGCATTAAGTACTTACTGTAATCAATGGCATGGATCGAGGTCAAGTCACAAAGATAGTGCGACAAATGTGTGTGTTTTGTGTTTGTGTTAGGGGGAAACGATTTGTGGCCATGAAGGTTGTGAAGAGTGCAGAGCATTACACTGAAACAGCCATGGATGAGATCAAGCTTCTGCTCGCAGTGAGAATAAAACATCTCCATAGTTACCGATGACATGCATTACCCTTGTTAGAACTCATTGCATAAGATAATTAACCAGAATAACATTTTCCTTAAGGAGAAGACTAAGATTGATTCTAAAATATATTAGAATGATTTGCGGCTTGATTTGTGATAAACTCCTTGTTTGGCTTAATCAGGTACGAAACTCTGATCCAAACGACCCCAGCAGAGAGAAAGTAGTGCAGTTGTTGGATGACTTTAAGATTTCAGGTGTCAATGGAATGCGTATCCTTTCTGTCTGACTTTTCAGGGTTTTTTTTTTTATTACATGGAAAGAGCGTTTACATATTCTGCTCGGTTACACTGTCTTGTCATGGCCCAGAGTGAATCATGGTGGTGGCAGCATGGTGCTAAGGGGGTGTTTTTTATCTTGCAGGGATTTAGAAATTCTAAAAGCAAAATGGTATTGTCATTTATGGTATTGACCTTGGGGCCAAATACAGAGGATTCCTGACAAGTCAGATCAGAATTATTTATATAGGGCTTTTTAAAGTGCAGTATTGTTTTAAAGCCACTTTACAATATCAGATAGGACCAAGACTCAAAACCAACATTCGAAAAGGGACCCATTCTCCTTGGGCAACTTGAATGTTAATTGTAAGAAGTAAAAGTAATCTAGGCAAATACGTTTGTAGTTAAAAGAACTTGAGTAAATATTAACAGATATATATTGAAGAGAATAGCATACAAAAACATGCATTGTCATGCATGCTTCGTCTCTGGCAAGGAAGTCAAGATTAAGAGGACCAAAGCTCAGCCAGACCGCTCACCAGACACTGCCGGCCAAAAGTCAGGCAATGACAGGGCCTGCAGGCCAGACATGACCCCAGACTCCAGCCCCAGATGACCTGAATCAAGTCTAAATCTAACCAAAAACCTGCGAAAATAAGTTTTAGCCTAGTCTTAAAAATTTGGGCAGATTCTGGATCCTGAACTCAAGTGGGAAGTTTATTCCTTAGTTGGGGGACCATGTATGAGAGAGCTTTTCCCCCTGCTGTGACTTTTTTTCATTTAAGGAATTAAAAGAACTCCTGCACCTTGTGTTCAAAGTACACAAGCTGGATTGTAAGATTCTCTGAGTTCACTCAGATAATTTATGTTATAAGCTTTATATGTTACAAGAAGTATTTTATAATCAATGCAGAATTGAACTGGTAACCAGTGTAGAGACGACAGAACAGGACTGATATGATCATATTTTTTATTTTCAGTTAGTACTCGAGCTGAAGCATTCTGAGCTAAATGAAGTTGATTTAGAGATTTACTAGAACATCCAGTGAGTAAAGCGTTACAGTAATCCAAACTCGAAGTTATAAATGCATGAACCAGTTGCTCAGCATCTTGAAAACGGATGATATTTATAAGTTTAGCAAGCTAATGTAACTGAAAGAAAGCAAGTATTTTATGGTGTTGCTAATTTGTACATTAAAGAAGAAATCAGAATTGAGACAAGTAATTTAGGACAGATGTAGCCAGCCTGTCTCTCTCAACCTTGGGTCCAACTAATAAAATGTCACTTTAAAAAAAAAAGTAAAAATTAAGTAAAAGAAAATTAAATAAAATCCAGTTATTTATTTTATGTACACAATGTTACATACATAGTATGACTTAAAAGCAGTAACCTCAGTGTATTAGAGTTGCCAAGTTGAAGACTGAAGGCCCAGACTAAAATCCCTGCTGTTTCAGAATATCTGACAGCTTTCTATTACTTTTGACCTGTTTATTAAGTATTGTTCTTGAGGTGGAAGCAGACGTGCATGTTCTGTTTTCATTGCAGAACAAAATATCAGCTGTTTGTTTAATTAACATTTTAATCAGAATTCATATTAAACTGTCAAATGACAAAGAACAGGAGCTAATCAACCTGCCTCAGTCCTCTGTCTACGCTACGTAGTTTTTTCTGCTTTTTTCCTTGCTCTTCAACCTTGACTCATTACTCTCAGATGTGTGCATGGTATTTGAGGTCCTTGGACATCACCTGCTCAAGTGGATCATCAAGTCAAACTATCAGGGTTTGCCATTGCCCTGTGTTAAAAGCATTATTCGTCAGGTAAAGTGCCTCTTCTAAAGTACAGATTTTTGTGTACGCTGTAAATCCAGCTGTGTATCTTATAACCCCAATTCTTATACCCCAAGTTGGAGTCGTTGTGTAAAACATAAATGAAAACAGAATATGATAATTTGCTAATCTTTTTTAACCCAAATTCAATTGAATACACTACAAAGAAAAATTTAACGTTAAAATGGATAAACGTTATTGTTTTTTTGGCAAATATTCACTCATTTGGAATTTGATGCCTCCAACACATTTCAAAAGAGTTGGAACAGGGGCAACAAAAGACTGGGAAAATTGAGGAATGTTAAAAAAAAAACACCTGTTTATAACATTCCATAGGTGAACAGGTTAATTGGAAACAGCATCACCCGTTCATGCTCAGTCATGGGGCAAGGTTTACCACTTTTTTGTGAACAACAGTTTAAGAACAACGTTTCTCATTGTTTAATTGCATGGAATTTAGGAATTTCATGATCTACAGTCCATAATATCATCAAAGATTCAGAGAATTTGGAGAAATCTCTGCAAGTTAGCGCCAAGTCCGAAAACCAACATGCCCTTGACCTTCGATCCCTCAAGCGGCACTGCTTTAAAAACTGACATCGTTTTGTAATGGATATTTTCTTGTGGGCTCTGGAACACTTCAGAAAACCATTATCAGTGAACATCTCTCCATCTACAAGTGCAAGGTAAAACTCCACCAAAGAGAAATCCATGTATCAACAACACCCAGAAACACCGCCGGCTTCTCTAGGCCCAAGCTCATTTGAGATGGATTGACACAAAGTGGACACAAGGTGTCCTGTGGTCTGACAAGTCCACATTTCAATTGTTTCAACATATTTTTTAGGGTTGTCCCTGTTTATCTCAGCAAGACAATGGCAAGCTACATTCTGCACGTGTTACAAGGGCGTGGCTTTGTGGTAAAACAGTGAGGGTACTAGACTGGCTTGTCTGCAGTCCAGACATGTCTCCCATTGAAAATGTGCGTAATACGACAATGGAGACCCCGGACTGTTGAGCAACTGAAGTGGTACATCCATCAAAAATAGGAAATAATTTAATGTTCAAAGCTTCAGCAATTAGTGTTCTCAGTTCCCAAACACTTATTGAGTGTTGTTAAAAGGAAAGGTGATGTAACACAGGGGTAAACATTCCCCTCTCCCAACTCTTTTGTAACGTGTTAGAGGCAGCAAATCACACTGAGTGAATATTTGCAGAAAATAATCAAGTTTATCCTGTTGAACATTAAATGTATTGTATTTGTAGTGTATTCAATTGAATATGGGTTAAAAATGATTTGCAAATCATCATTATTTATGTTTTACAGAACGTCCCAACTTCATTTCAATTGGGGTTATATTACAAATCAGTACAGAACTGAGAATTACTGTATAATATTCTAGGAACTGCAGATAGTTCAGTGAATTTCTAATAGCAGGTACAAGACAAGACATTCTTATGAGATTCAGTTTGATTCAGCTGAACAAATATCAATAAATAAATTAATTGTTGTGATCAGAGTGCATATTTTGGAACACCAGTGTGTAAAGTGCAACTTTAAGATCCGGAACAAGCTCAAAGTTTATTCTCATTCCATCACATTTCTTCTTACTCTCTTTCCATTTCCAAGACGATTTTCTATACAAATGAAAGATGAGAAAACATTAGCAGACCTTATTGTGAGGATTTGGAGTTCTTGCTCCAATGATTGTGTAGAATACTATGGCTGCTGTCTTCTCTTGTTGATTAAAGTTACACCAATCAATCTGAGGTTCTCTGGTGAGCAAAGGCAGTTAGTAATCTCCAAGGGTAAAGATCTGCCCAGTGATGCTACCTTTCAGTTTCAGAAGAGGCTGTTGATGGTGGCAGCATATACTAATATTCGGTTATGGCACCTACAGTATAAAGTTCTAATACCCAATTATATGCATATGTGTGCTACTTCACAGTCTAATTTTATTGCCCACTACCTCAGAGGACCTAGTTAGAGTCTCTCAGTTGTGCCTCCAGACTGGCCAGGTATTGGACAGACACAATTGGTCATGTCAGATGGAGAAAAGGCCAAGGAATGTTAATAATTACTGTGTTAGGTCATAACCCTAGCCAGGACTCCAGTCCATTGCAGGGCACAACATGTGCCTGGGCATGCTGAAACCCATACAAACCTGTGGAGAACATGCAAATTCCACAATGGCTGAATTCTGACTGAGAATTAAATCGGATAAAATAAAAAGTAGTACATTTGGTTTTTTTTTTTTTTAAATGACCACTTGAAGCAAACAATATGTATTAACGACTTGAACTGTGTAAATGTTTTTTACATGAAAACGAATCGTGATATGCACAGTGAGATAATAGTCTAATTTCCTTACCAAATTAATAACTGACCATATAGCCCTGCTTTTGTGTCCGGATGTTTCAGAACTTGATAGAATGTTAATGATGAATGATATCTTTTGACTGTTAAACATAGGTTTTGCAGGGGCTGGACTATCTGCACACCAAATGTAAGATCATCCACACAGACATTAAGCCTGAGAACATCTTGATGAATGTTGATGAGTCATACATTAGGAAGCTGGCAGCTGAAGCCACGGAATGGCAGAAAACAGGAGCACCTCCACCATCTGGATCTGCAGGCTAGTGACAAATATCAAACATTTCATATTTCCTGCACATATGAATGGCAACAAAATTACAGAGAATAAAACAGCAGAAGAAAACATTTGCATCATATATAAAACCAGGAAGGTGATCCAGTTTCCTCCCACATTCCAAAGACATGCATCTAGTTATAATATTAACCTTCTCTTCTCTTTTTCTAAAACTGCAGTACTTTGTGAGTGTCTTTGTGAATCTTCTTTAGCAGTTCTCAAACACTGCCTCTATATGCAAATAATTTTATCAGCATATGGTTTGTTCTGCTTTCATTGTCTGTCAACCTGAACAAAAGAATAATTGTATCCTTTCCATTCCACAGTGAGCACTGCTCCAGCCTCCAAGCAGGTACGATCTGTGACCAACTTTTCATTTTTGTTTATTCATTTGTTTGATACACTTTGAATTATGCCACATTTGCTTGATAAGTGTGAATATATTTTTTAAACATGGTGTGTAAATAATATTTTGTATTAAAATGTCTCTATTGCTTTTGCTGGTCTGGAGGACAAAGTAAATCACGTAACTTTTTATTGCTGGGTGATTTATTTTTCAAAATCCTTTATTATGGTATATGGTATGGTAAATAATTATTTGGTACCCAAATAATGCAGCTCCAAACCAAGACATTCCCACCACCATGCTTTACTGTAGGCTAGACACACTTGTCTTTGTACTCCACACCTGATTGCCACCACGCGCGCTTGGTCATCTTGGTTTTATCAGACCACAGGACAGGACACAGGACAATCTTTGGCAAATTGGTTGCAGGCTTTTTTGATGTATCATCTTTAGAAGAGGTATGTTCCAAGTACTGACAGGCTGACCCCCCACCACTTTATAATCTGCAGCAATGTGAGCAGTTTACATCTATTGGCTTTGGCCAATTTTATGTAGAACAACATTTTTTAGGTCCTCAGAGAGTTATTTGCCATGAGGTGCCATGTTGAACTTTCAGTGACCAGTATGAGAGCATGTGAGAGCGATAACACTAAATTTAACACTCCTGAGACCTTGTAATGACTATTGAGTGACATGATACCAAAGATGGAAAAATGGCCAATTTCACTTAGAGGTGTACTCACTTTAGTTTCTAGCGATTTAGACGTTATGGTTGTGTGTTGAGTTATTTTGAGGGCACATCAAATTTACACTTATACAAGCTGTAGACTGACTACCTTACATTGTATTAAAGTGTCATATTTTCAGTGTTGTCACGGTGGTCAGTGTTGTTTTTTTGAGATGCTGTACCTCAGATAAAGGGATTAGGTTGGCTTCTTTAGAAAAGTGTCAATTTAAATCATGCTTTTACAAATATCCGAGGCAATATCATTCATAATGCTCTTCATTAACTGTTGTTGTTCTCCTCAGGTTGTAAAAATGTCGAAGAACAAGAAGAAGAAACTAAAGAAAAAGCAGAAGCGGCAGGCTGAGCTGCTTGAGAAGCGTATCCTGGATATCGAGGGGCTGGAGAGAGGGAACGATGGGGGTGAAGATGATGAGGATGAAGAAGTAGAGAACCCTGACAACACTCCATCAGTACCCAACAGTCAGACTCTGCAGGAAATCCCAGCCGAAGCCACTCTGGGTGAGACGAGAAAAAGGGACAGCCTCAGATGTTAGAAGATATCCAGGTCTTACACAGCTAATGGAAATGGTGACATTGAGAGCCATGTCACCCTGAAATATAGTCCAGTTCCTCTTTCTCAATGAATTTGAAACATAATTTATAATGGTGACTAATGTATGACTCATCTTTTTGGCTTACTGGTAACTGCTGCATGGTGTTGGCCTCTGATAAAGTGAAGGGACATGGCTAATGTTTTAAATTGATCTGTGAATAACTGAAATACCAGAATGTGGCCTGAATACTGCTCTCTGTTCACCTTTCTTTTAATCCAGGTGGTGTCTCAGAGAGCTGTTCTCATAATATAGAATGTGTCATGGAGGGTAACTGTAACAGCCGTATCCAGCACACTGAGCACGAAGGGGCTGCAGATCTGCACGACAAGGATGAAACTCCTGTAAACCCTTACGAAAATGTTACAGGAGAGATGGAATCCCAGCCCATTAACCCTTACCCAGCATGCAACGGGATGACACAGAGCGAGCAGAGCTGCCCAGCCCCTGATGGTAATGGACCTTTGTTGGACACGAAGAAGCTGACGGTCTCTGGTTCAGTTAATGAATGGGAGATGGAGTCAAGTCTCAAAAAAGAAGGGATCTGTTCCACAGAAGGGGAATCCAGCTTGCAGGCAGGCTCTGAAATGGAGAATTTGCAGGACGGTCAGTGAGGAGGCCTGACAGCAGATATTCTAATCCTTGTTGTCTGCCTAATCCCCTCCTTTGTAAAAATTTGCTTATTAACTGTGAACACTAAATGAACACTTGGTTTGTACAAAGCGCTGACTACACTTAATTTACATTTTGGCATTTTGCAGACACTGTTACATGATGCACACAGTAAACGCAATTATATGGGAAGAGATTAGTCTCAAAATTCATACAAATATGTAACTAATAATCCACCAGTCAGAGACAATTTCACTTTTTCAAGAACTTTCACTATTCACAAATAAATAATTCCAAGTTAGTGTGTCGTGCCCTGACATTTGTATAAAAACAGCCAAATTCATAAATACGGGTTTTTGGTTCTCATAGATACTTCTTTTTTTTTTTTTTTTTGCATATTTTTCTAAAGTTGCCGTTCCAGTTTTAAAATGTGTGTATAAAATGTGGAATCTGCAATTGTGGAATAAGTCACTGGCGTGGTTTCCGTGACGTATTTGTGTTTATTTCCTCTCGTGCATTTTTTATTTTATTTTTCACACATCATTTATTCCTTAATATCATGTATTAACCTTAGGCTAGCACCGCTGCCTTACAGCAAGAAGGTCCCGGGTTCAATCCCAGGGTGGAGCGACCTGGGTCCTTTCTGTTCGGAGTCTGCATGTCCACCCCATGTATGGGTTTACTCCGGTTTTCTCCCACAGTCCAAAGACATGCATGTTAGGTTAATTGGTGTCTCTAAAAATGGCCCTTAGTGCGTGACTGTGTGCATAACTGTTTGTGTGTGTGCTTTGAAAGCATTGGTGCCCCGTCTAGAGTTGATCCTGCCCTTGCGGCCAAAGTTGCCGGGTTAATATAGATGTTAACTAGTATGGGACATGAGGCCTGACTGGTGAACTCTTGATCTGTACAACTAACGTTATTGGGTCTATTTTTTTATGCTAAACTTCAAAAGAAAATGTCTGATCATTTGTTGGTGACCACAGACAATGCTTAGCTTTTATCACTATTATTTACACAATATAGCTAGCTAGCTGATATTAAGGAATAAATGACGTTATAAATAATGCATGTGTAAACCTGTGCTTTATTCCATAACTTTTGCTAATATAGATCTCAGCATTTTTACTGACTGAGGTTAATCTTTCACTTGAAGATGATGTGGGTTGACTCCTGGGAGGTTTGCCTTTTTGCTGGAAACAAAAATATTGTCTGGAAGCTTGCAGAACCGCCAATTACAGCCACAATAAGGAAAAAACAACTGCGAGTGACTTAATCCACAAATGCAGATTCAACATTTTATATACATACACTTTCAAACTGAAACTTTAAAAAAAATGCAACAAAAAAATAAACAAGTGCAGTCATTTTCACATACAAATTAGGAAGTATCCATGACAACCAAAAATACATATATATGAATTTGGCCGTATTTATATAAATGTCAGTCCATTTTTAGGTATTTTGAGACTGATCGCTCCCCATATAATTAATTTTATAATTAATTAGATGTGTAACAGCAGTATGTAAATATAAGCTTGTTTATGGTCAAATTTGTAATCAGATGTCATGACTGCATTCAAACATTAATTCAAATTTCTCTGGACATTTGTGTTAAATAGAAGTTTGGGGAATTTTTCCTGCTAGTTCAGAATGAGGATGTCACTTAAATTGACAAAATGTTTCTCATACAGAACCTTATGTTGGACTTGAACCCTCAACCGTATGGTAAATTCCAGAAGTCGAACACTGTCAGCTGTTACTGTTCGGACCTTAAGCAGGCCCTTTAACCCACAATTTCTTGGGATTATATATTGTTTTGTAAGTTGCTCTTGATAAGAGCGTCTTCCAAAACTTTCTTGATTGAAGTAATTGATTAGGCTCTTTAATTCGACGTCCTTTGCAACTTTGCTAATATAATGTTTTTTTCTAACATTCTTTTCATTTTCTGTGCTTATTATCTTGCAGTAAAACTAGCAGCAGGTCATCTGTTGGTTAACCCGCTGGAACCACTGAACGCTGAAAAGATCCAGGTGAAAATTGCTGACTTGGGCAATGCCTGCTGGGTGGTGAGTAAAACAGCAAATGTTTCAACAAATAAAACAAATCTTTGAACTATATCATTGGCTGCAGCACCGTTAGTCACTTCTTTTCAAGGGCAGGTTGTTGACTTCTGTGATGGCAACAGAACAGAATAAGTTTTCCATGTCTGACTGGTCAATGGGCACTTTTGCTGTTTTGGGATTGTAATCCCTGCTTGAACTTTCATTTTTCAGACATATGGAAATGTAGGACTGTGGGCCTGGAGGCACTATCAAGTCCCAAAAACAGGTCTTAGATGGTGAAAGGCTAGTGTATTTGACTTCTGTGTCACCTGAGCACCTTACCTTTAGCAATGCAACAGGCTTTTGAAGTGCATCGATTAGTGATTAAACTTTATCTGGGCGTACATTCTGTTTTTTCTTGTGGCTTTTTTCAGCACAAACACTTCACAGATGACATTCAGACACGTCAGTACCGTTCTTTGGAGGTGCTTCTGGGAGCTGGTTACAGCACTCCAGCAGACATTTGGAGCACAGCATGCATGGTGGGTCCCACACATACATTCCAGCACAGATACCAAGATACCACAGAAATATTCTGTTAGTCTATTTATTTTCATACTTCTCGGGTAACTGAATGTGCTAAATTTTTTCTTTAAACTTACCATTAAACTAACACTGTGACAGGCAAACTTATGAGTTAACAAGGGAAGATACGAGTTTAGCATTAAGCAGTGTGCGCGCCTCAAGAGACTATGATATTTTTTCAAACGTATGCCACGTTCTTAATAAACAGTAGCTGTTTTCAAGCTAGAATCAGTTACCTCCCCATTACCTGAAGTGATGTCATTACCAGGATGCCACCATCAGGCTCGGGATTGCTCAAAATTAATGTTTGTCGAAATTGTCATTTTGCCTGTTTATTCTGTTAGATGCCATCTGCGTAGTGGTCTAGAAATGTCTTATGTTTATTAAAGAACCAAAAGACCAATTTCTGCATAATTACCTCCAGAGCACCATAGAACCTCCTCTAGCTTGACTTCTTCCTGAGAAGAGCATGACGCACAGCATAATTCACATAGAGGCAAATACAAGATTCATCTGACCAGATAACGGTCATGAACATTGTCATTTTTGTGTCTTTTCAATCACTGTAACCCGGCAACTTTGATAGCAGCAGTGAGCAAAGGCCTTCTGAGTGCCACTCTGCTCCATGTGAGGTGTCCTTTCATAAACTGGTTGTGTATGACCTACTTGACAATAGATTATTGCCTGGAAGTGAAGCGAATTCTATTCACAAGCCGTGAAACACGCCAGCGGTCCCTGGCTTTTAGTCTTTTTTCTGACATGCCCATTTTTTTGTCACTGCATTTTAAAATCTACTTAGTAACCCATTTTCCACACATCGAACAAGATAGTCACTGCACTGCACCACCTCTTATCAATTTATGAATCTTGTCACCCATCCCGCAGGTATTTCAAGCCAAATCGCCCTTATGCAATGTCTGCATCCTGTGCAGGAGCCTGAACTTACTACCACCCTAAACACGCAAGGTGACTACATTTTTGTCCGGGGAGCGTACCAAACAAACATTCTGAATCTTAGGAATATTTTGATAATAAATCAATTACACTAAATTGCCATTGACTTGAGTGTACATATACATTATTAAAGTGCCGTTGCTTTGCTCCTCAGAGACTCAGCCTTTTCTGGATTTTGACTTTGTACCAAATCATGATTATAATCACCTGTTTGAAATCTTATCATTGTTGTTTTTTTAAAAAAAAATTTTTTATTGTTTGTTACAATCTCTAAATCCCCCTAGTCCCAACCTTTTTTGCAATTTTTTGTAGACCTAAAATGCAGGAATTGATTTTTTAAAACAAATAAAATTAAGTTGTGGTAGCCTAGTGGTTAAGATAATGGACTCTGGACCTGAAGGTTCTGGGTTCAAATCCCACCTCTACCAAGCTGCCACAGTTGGGTCCTTAAGCAAGGCCCTTAA
>JAUZSU010177746.1:0-12740 GCA_034780255.1 Parotocinclus maculicauda | reverse complement strand
AGATGGTGCATCTTAGGAATGGCTGATCCTTTCGTCTGATTGTTCATGTTGAACCATTGGTGGTTGTCCTGCCAAGCTTCTGAACAGAACCATAAACAATCGGACCCATCAACCACAGAGAAGGACAGAAGGAGGGCCGACGCAGCAAAACAAACTGCACTATAATAACCCCGTCATATCAGGCAGAGAGAATCATCATGTTGGGCAGCACTGTACACAGTGTTTGTTAAATTCTTTTGGTATTTATTAAGCAGACACCCTTATCCAGAGCAACTGGCAACCGATATATTGTTACAATTCAAGCAATTGTGGGGTAAGGACCTTGCTCTTTGACCCTTCTGGCCCATAGCCCAGTACTGCTTGTCCACCACAGTCCATTTGCAGTGCCTAGACTGTTTACGGTTGCAACGTCCAGAGTTGAGAGTTTATTTTCAAATGTAATTTACAGTCAATTTACAACAATTTACATTTACAATTCTAAGTTATTAAAGCAGTAGTCCTTGGAATGACCCATTTCTTTCATAAATGCTTGTAAAGTCAGACTGCTTGATTTTATGAACCTGTGAAAACTTCACTGAAGTGACTGAATTCAGTGTTTAGGTGGTGTCCCGATACTTTTGTCCTTATAGTACTCCAAATCTCGAGAATGCATTACTATTAAATAATCTTTGGACTCGTATCTTGGGCCATGCTGTAACACAAGTTAAACAAAATAAAGCACTTTTTAATAGATTCTTTACACCGGGTAAATGGAAGCAACTGTGAGAACTTTCTTGCCCCCTTTCCTTTCGCAGGTGGCTTGCATCTGTGCTGGCAAACCAGTGTCCAATCCTCTCACTTCTCTCTCGTTTACTGTTCACTACCCAGAATGGCTGCAGATAAAGCCCATATGCAGACGTGGTTATTCTTGCCTTTCTTTCACACCGCTTTGCACTTGTAGCATGTTCTTCGGTTTTTCCAATTGATGTCTATTTTGCCCGTCTCTCATGTGGTGTCCTGTGTCTGTTAATGACCGCACAGCTTTAAATCGGTCCTTAAATAGCTTTGTGGCATCTTAGGCTGTGTAGACCAAGTGCTGCCAGGGTAGACTGGTTATGATGACAGCCTTGCCAGAAATAGGATGTTTGGTGTGGGAGTTTAATAAGTGTCTGGAGAATGCATTTCTACATTCTTACTCATCTTCTCCTCCCTTACGCATCGCCGCGCATGGCGAGACCATTTGAAGTTTCTCCCCGCGTGCGCCCATGCTCAGTCTGGGTAGGGCATTTTTCGGCACGTGGCCTGCTCTCAGGCAGTTGCCGGTAGCCTGTGCGCTTGTATTTTTAGCCTTAGATTATTATTATTCACTGGATGATTATTCCTTTTCCTTCCTGTAAAACTGGTTACAGCCTTAAACTGTGAGGAGGATTATTTTCTGGTTCTTACACTACTGTACAGTTAGATTTTTTTTTTTTTTAGCAATTCTATAATGCTGATGATGTAATTGTCTGCCTCTTTGTTGAAATACAAGACCTTTAGTATGCAGTATTTAAAAACATAAGAGAAATAGCATTTAATGTAACCTGCCCTTACACCCGAGCAATGACGGCGTCTGGCGTCTTCATTGGGAAGCTCGATAAGGAATGGTCTTTTGAAAGGGTAGCAGCATTGAAATACCTTTTCAGAAAGGGAACAGGGAGAAAACCCCCAAATGTTCTAAAGCACACAGACTGGATTGGAGATCAGTGGAAAAGAATAGCATGGAGGATCGAATTAATGTTTTGAAAATTTTGGGTCCAGTCATTGACAATGTGATCATTATACCATTTCGGAAACCGCAAATCTATTAATGACCTCAGACTTTTGCACAGTGCCTCATGTTGGGAGCATTATGGGGATGCAGCAAAATATTAGGCTGAAAGCATAGGCGACCGAAAATGGCAAATAAAGCGAGCTTAAGGGTCTGAACTCTGAACTTGGGGTCTTCTGAAAGCCTGAGGACGTAATTTTAAAAGGTCTTTACTAGAAAGCACAAGACCAACACACACACACACACACACACACACAGAAGGGCATTCACGAGGATGGAACTAAAGCGAGCATGCACAAAGCTGTGGTTTGTGATAATTCATCTTCTGATTGAAAGGCAACTGTAGGCCAGTGTAATGTAATCATCTCTTGTAATTAGTGCGCTGAGGCCTGAGCACAGCATTCCGGTGTGCAGCACAACACGGCTGTCCTCCTGCTCTTTATTAGAGATTCTATTTTAACGGGATACGCGTGGCCTCACACTGACTGCTTCAAATATAAGCGCTTTGTATAGCAGATCATGTGAGTAAGAAAGTCTAACACACCTTATGGATATAATAAAATAATTGCCCTCACCTTAACTGTATTAGGTACACCTTCAGGTCCTCCACTCGTTGTCCGCTTTATCAGTTTTACTTTCCACATAAAAGGACTTTGTAGTTCTACAAATGCAAATCGTAGTTCATCTGTTTGTGTGTCTGGGTACTTTTGGGTTTCCTCCCACATTCCAAAGATGTTAGGTTAATTGGTTACTCTAAAATGCCCCAGTATAACTGTATCTGTTATCAATATAACCTTGCTTCTGTTGCAAATAGTTCTTGAAGCATTAAATAAAATCAAACATGAGACACATTGGCGCATGTCGCCTTATAGCTCCAGAGTTGCCAGTTCAGACCTTGGATCCCCCTGTGTGGAGTTTGCATTTCAAAAGACATGCGATGGGTTAATTTGTCATTCTAAATTCCCCCAACATGATTAGTTTTGAGGTTACGTTGTTTTTGTCACGAATAGACATTGATACCAAGAGCAAAGTTAAATAAAATAAAACAGACAAGTAAATATATAACCTCTCTAATGGCCAGTGCTATCACACTTTTTGCAGCAGGTATATATTCCCCATGTTTCTTTCCCTCATACACAGCCAATTCTGCCTGTAGAGTGCCCAGCCTGTCCAGACTCGCTAATGAAATATGCTAGTGGTATTCATCTGGTGTGCTATCCAAGCAAACCAAGCCTGGTTTTTAATTGCTTCTTAGGGAAACTAGACTTATGCATTTACTCTTGGGATATTACAGTTTTGCTCTAATATTGTCCTAAAATTGCATTTCTTACTTACGTTTTTAATTATGTGAACACTTGATATTCACACAACATAGGACATGAACTACTTTAGAGCAGTCACTATTGTGTTACTGGAGATTTGACCAACTTGCTTGCAGAGCTTTGGTTTGGTTACTATAACGCTGTCATTATTGAAGAGCTATCTGGATCTGCTGATTCTCCAAGGGCTGCTATATGATTGGTGCAGCATTAACTGTTTCATGTATTTTTTAATGATACAAATCATCTTTATTACTTAGTTTGTTTATTAACCTTGTCGGAGTGTGAAGGTGAAAGCTCAAATGTTTTTATTGTCCTTGTTCTTTGTTGCAGAAATGAGCAGTAGAGCAAAGAGGTTATGTGTAGCTGAACGGCGGCAACCCTACAGTGGAGCCGACTGGTGTTCAGGAGGGGAGAGTGATGAAGATGACCCAGGATTCTTCAGTAAGTGACTGGCTCAGTTAAATTTGTTTAACTGTTGGAACTATTGGTGCAAGTTGACAGATCCGAAAAGCCATTTTATAGTGCATTTGTGTATGTTAATTAACTCCATTAATTCAATCAATAATATTAGTAAAGCTAAAAAAAAGGTTATTTACATTTATTTCAGAAGGGGAACAGGGTAAAAAGGTATGCTGAATCTCAGTAGGATTGGAATGAACATCAGTGGAAAAGAATGTTAATGGAGTAGCAAATCCAAGTTTGAGATTTTTTTTAGATATGCTCATTGTTATTTTCTAAAAGAACAAATCTAATGTTGGCCTAAGTGTCCTTTTTGAATCTCTGGTGTTTTGTTATCAAAGATATTTTGTATCCGTGGTTTCATTACATTTGCATCACTCCGTGATTCCAGTGTGAAAATGTGAGCTTTCAATTTATCCTCTTTGTTTACATGGTATGTTTACACTTTCTTTTTCTGCCCTCGACCTACCTTTAGACTGCAACTCCAATGACTTAAAGTCAGATCCAGGCAACCTGGCAGCATCCACACCTACCCACAATGCAGTTGGAGGACAAAATCCGACGTCAGAATTAGGCAACAGTCAGAAAGCTGGGTCAAAGGTTGTTTACGTCTTTACCACTGAAATGGCAAACAAGTAAGCATGTGTGCTTTGTTTTGTAAATTCTGTAGCGTCGATATTCCACTCGTCTAGTTACGTCTACGTGATAAATAATCTTTAGATACTAATCACAATCGTGTGTGCCAACGACATAATTTGTGCGCATGCACAGACTGACTGAAAACCGATCTTTTCACCGGATCACTTTGTCTGATTTTATAGGCCATGATCATTTGAATATTCAGATGAGGACAAGAAGTAAGACTATGGTCAGATTACTAAGGACATCTAAACACTCTCATTAATGGGCTCACATTACTTATAAAGGGCTATGCTTTTGGCGTAGAAATGCTGTCAGTGACTGCGTTTACACGCAGTTAATAATCAGACAATTGCAGAAAATCAGTTTTTGTTTAGTAATCTGATCAAGAAGTTTACATGCACTTGAATAATCAGATAATGAGAAACGGATTTCTACTTTGCAAGCAACTGATAATCTCAAAGATGTCATTTAAACTTTTTTTTATATTAAATAACCAGATTCCTCATTTATTTAAATTCCAATACAATTACAATGTATCACATATTACAATATATTATATTGCATTTCAGTCTTCGTGTGTTTAGTAAAGGTTTCGCTGTTTAATCCCAGGGTTGCCAGATCCCAAAAGCAAAACCGCTACCAGGGTCTGTAATTAAGGCAAAAAGAGGAAAATCCTCTAAGAATAAGAATAAAATAATTCATTAACTTTTTTAGTTATTTATTATTTTTTATTCATACTTTTTTTTTCCCTTGCCTCTGTTCTCAGCTGCAACATTTCAGTGCTGTGAAAAGTTAATCCTTGTTAGTAATGCCAGTTCATGGCCTCTGTGTTGTCTTTACTTTTCAGAGCGGCAGAAGCAGTGATAACAGGCCGCACAGACAACATAATCACTTATCACATGAACAACGTTTCCAATGGCAAGGGTGGCAAACCACAACTTCCTCTGGTAATAAAACGTATATATTAAAAACCCAAACTGCCAAGAGTTATGCACATTTATGAAGACAAAACTTTTAACTGTGATTTTGCTGTGTCCATTTTAGAACAGTCAGCTTGGACCCCACCGGAATGACCCGAAACAGCAAGGGACTCCTTCCCAACAACAGTCGTCATCTCACTCCTCTGATCAGAACCACCAAGTGGCCTCCAAAGTGCAGCCAGGCCAGCCACAACAGCAGCCTCCAGCACAACAAGTTCAACCTCAACAGCCAGCTCAAGTGGCTAAACCAGCCAGCCTCCCTCAGGACGGTGCCCAGTCAGGGGGCATGGACACAAAGAGCCTACCCAGCAGCAGTCCTCAAGATGGTGCTGGATCACATGATGGTTGTAATCCTGCAGGGACACCTGTTAGCCAGGCTCCTAACCAGACTCCCAATGCTGGTCCACAGCAGGGTTTCTCTCCTCTTGACCTTCCAAAAGGAGCAGACGTTAAGCTAACAGCCCAGCACCAGCAGCAGCTAGCTCATGAGATAATGGGCGACAACCCTGAGGGTCTTTCTCAAGAGCAGTTGGAGCATCGAGTGCGCTCTCTGCAGAGTTTGCGTAACCTTGAACTTATGCTCTTCCCGGATGATATGACATCCATGGGGCAAGGCAACTTGGTTGCGCTCCCACCTAATGCTTCCATGATGGAGGGCGGTCCCAAAAAACCTGAACAAGGGCCACTTCAAGCCATGATGGCCCAGTCTCAGAGCTTGGGGAAAGCTGGATGCCCTGGAGGTCCACGCCCAGAAGGACCACCGTTTGGGCCACCGGGTCCTAGAGACATGCCTTTCTCCCCAGATGAACCTGGGCCTCCACCACAAGGACAGGGGCCGATGAATTCACTTCCAGGACCTGTTGGTGAGCATGGTGACCATATGACACCAGAGCAAATGGCTTGGTTGAAACTACAGCAAGAATTCTATGAGGAGAAGAAACGAAAACAGGAGCAGCTGCAACACAGACCGATGGGAGACATGATGCTTCACCAGGGTGGTCCACGCGCCATGATGCGTGCACCACCTCCTCCATATCAAATGAGTCCTGGTGATATGTGGGGTCCTGGTGGTCCTGAGCCGTTCCCTGAGCAGATGAATCCTATGGGCCCTAAAGGAATGCATCCGCACATGCAGAGAATGCCTGGATTCTCTGGAATGATAAACCCTGAAATTGAAGGGGGCCCTAACCAAATGCCTAGGCCTGGCATGAACTGGCCTGATGATATGCGCAAGATGGGGGATGGAAGGGGGTTTCCACCAGGTCAAGGGATGTTTGGTGGGCCAGGGGGTCGTGTGGAGAGGTTTCCCAACCCCCAGTCGGTCCAGGAAGCCATGTTCCATCAAGGCATGGGTGACAAGCAAGGTATGGGCCTTCCACCAGGCATGGTAATGGAGATGAACAGAATGATGGGGAACCAACGACCCATGGAGCCTGGAAATGGAGGTCGAATGATGTTTCCCAGAATGCCAGGTGAAGGTCCAATGAGTCCATCTTCAAGGATGGAGTTTGTAAAAGGTTTGGGACGTGACATGGGTGACTTTGTAATGGGACCCGGCAACCTTAGTGTCAACATGGGGCCCAATCCTCAGATGATGCAAGCCAAGATGAGAGAGGCACCAATGAACATGAGTCCAGAAGAGATTATGAAAATGAGGCACGGTGGCGGTCCAATGACTGACAACATGGCTCCGCAGCAGAAGATGATGCAAGGACCTCCCTTTTCTGATCAGCCTCACCCAGGTGACTTCAACATGGGACCGAACCGGCAGTTTCCAGGCTTGGGGCCTCAAGGACCTGGAAGTCAAAGGGTTTCTAGAGGTGAGCCACCTTTTGGCCCTGAACAGCGAGGAGGCAACCTGGGTGGAAATGGCCGCCTCAGTCACATGCCCCCTTTACCTCCCAATCAGCCTCCAAACAGTGCAGGCCCACCACCTAACCAGAGGAACATGGGTAGAAAACCCTCAGACTTGAGTGTACAGTCTGGCCCAGCTAATTCACCCAACGTAAATCCACTCAAGTCCCCTACGTTGCGGCAGGTCCAGTCACCAATGCTGGGGTCTCCTTCGGGTAACCTCAAGTCTCCACAAACGCCATCACAGTTGGCCAGCATGCTGAGTGGACAGCCAGCAGCGGCTGCAGCTGCTGCTTCTATAAAGTCTCCTCCAATGATGGGTTCAGCAGGGGCATCACCCGTCCATATGAAGTCTCCTTCACTTCCTGCGCCTTCCCCTAGCTGGACGTCATCACCAAAGCCGCCCATGCAGAGTCCAGGGATTCCCCAGAACAACAAACCTCCTCTCAGTATGACCTCACCAAATATGATGGGCAATGTGGAGCAAGGTACCATAGCACCCATTTGCTTCTTTACAGCACAAGTTTTTATTTACATTTATCAGTTCTTGTGTAACACACAGGGTATCTAGCTTGTTTTAAGACTTGCAGTATAACTCATCCACATGCCAAACAGTTTATTAATTGTTTGCTTAATTACTAAAGCAGTATCTCTTATATTTCCCAGGTGGAAACGCTCCTCCATCTGTACCTGCTTCCAGTAGTTCCAACAACCAGCCTGGCTCCATCAACGTTCCGGGAAGTCTTCCATCTAGCAGTCCTTACACCATGCCTCCAGAGCCCACACTGTCCCAGAACCCTCTGTCAATCATGATGTCACGAATGTCCAAGTTCGCCATGCCTAGCTCTACACCTCTTTACCATGATGCCATTAAAACTGTGGCTAGTTCAGATGATGACTCACCGCCTGCACGTTCACCAAACCTTCCATCCATGAACAACAGTATGCCAGGTAAGCCCACACGTAACTTAAATGAAAAAAGTTTTTAGGCTGTCCACTGTGTCAAGGTTGCAAATTACATTTTGGCTTTGTTGCAGGTATGGGGAATCATCACCAAGGCCATCCGAGAATGATGACTCCCATCTCCTCAGGCCCCATGCCTTCCCTCAGCCCTATGGGCATGAACACCATGGGCTCCCAGCCTCTCTCTCACGGCATGCCGAACCAGATGCCCTCGCCCAATCCTATGGGTCCTTCTATGCCACCTCACACTGGGCCCATGGGTCCTGGAATGATGTCTCATGGCATGATGATGCCCCCTGTGTCTCAAGACCCAGGAATGGGTAACAATCAGATGATGGCCCAGGGTCGTATGGGTCTGCCTCACAGAGGACAGGGCTTCCCCCCAGGACAGTCACCTCCGCAGCAGATGCCCTTTCCTCACAATGGTCCCGGGTCTCAGGGTGGCTTTCCTCACGGAATGGGCTTCCAAGGAGAGGGAGGTCCAATGGGTAGAATGGGGAACATGCCCCATGGACCTGGAGAGCCTGGAATGTGCAAACCCAACACACCTGGGGGCCAGGATTTCAACAGCATGCCGGGTGTTTTCACTGACTCTGACCTACATGAGGTGATGCGACCAGGTGCCTCGGGAATCCCCGAATTTGACCTCTCGCGCATCATTCCTTCTGAGAAGCCCAGCCAAACACTGTCTTATTTTCCTCGTGGAGGAGAAGCACCGGG
The DNA here is from genome assembly GCA_034780255.1 of Parotocinclus maculicauda. Taxonomy (NCBI): domain Eukaryota; kingdom Metazoa; phylum Chordata; class Actinopteri; order Siluriformes; family Loricariidae; genus Parotocinclus; species Parotocinclus maculicauda. Next base: position 4,011 of record JAUZSU010177746.1, on the reverse strand, counting down.
TGGAAAACCTCCCCACTCTTCTGGTCCACCCGGCTTCTCCCCCATGCAGGGGATGATGGGCGAGGGCAACCCTAGAATGGGCATCCCTATGCAAGGCATGGGAGGCCCCCCAGGCCCAGGACACATGGGACCCCAGGACATGCCAATGGGGAACCCTGGACACAATCCCATGCGACCACCTGGCTTCATGGGGCAGGGCATGATGGGTCCCCAGCCCAGGATGTTGTCGCCAGGTCAGCAGCCAGGAATGATGGGAGGTCCCGGGATGATGCAGGGCAAGGAAAGGCCCATGTACAGCCATCCTGGCCCTGTAGGCTCTCCGAACATGATGATGTCACTGCAAGGAATGGGTGGCCCTCAGCAGACTATGATGATGCCTACTCAGATGAGGCCTCGGGGCATGGCAGCAGACATGGGAATGGGGTTTAATCCAGGCCCTGGGAACCCTGGGAATATAATGTTCTGAGCTGCTACAAAGAAAGTGACAAGCCTCCTCCACGATACAATAAACAATCTGGATACTGTAAAACCTGTGAAAATATGGACTTCTTTTTATAAAAGGAAACAAAACGAGCTACACGTGGGTGTGTTTTTGTGGGACAGGAACTGGGACACTTGTGTACATACACCTGGTTATCTCGGGTAGGACATGGCTGACATGTACACAAATACACACACACACACACACCCAAACATCTGGATGTGTAAAGAGTCCTCCTTTATGAGAATGGATGCTGTTTTGCAGGTGGAGTGCTATGAGAGGACTAGTATGGCCGCACACTACAATAACATGCTCTCCTCATCGTTCTGTCCAGAATTAGCACCATTTGGAACTGAATGGTTTTTGGAACATTTGGGAATGTATTCGGATTCTGAGCGAATCTTTTTTTTTTTGTTTGTTTTGTAAGCCCTATATTGCGTGGCCATGGTAAACACACGTGGGGCCGCGTTCAAACCCGACAGCAAACCAAGCAAAAGGACGACCTTAACGTAGCAATTTATTATTGTACTTTGTTTAAAAAAAATCAAAAGGAGATGGCTGACTGAGCAAATGTGGCTGGTGACTAAAACCAAACCGAATGAACCCTCGTGGAAACGAAAAATAGTCAAGGAACATTTAGTCACGAGTCGCACCGTCTTGGCTGTATGTTTACATCTCATTGCATCACTTTCCTCCGAGTCATGAAATGCTCTTTGTATGTGTGTACTGTACTTGTGTTGTTAAAGGGATTTTACCAGTGACTTCTATAGGTTTTTTTTTTTGCTTTCCTTTTCATTTGTAAAGGGGGGGTGGGTAGGTTCGGGAGGCGATTGTTGGCGGCCAATACGGTGCAACAGACACCACCACAAAAATACTGTGTACCATGGGGGCATACAGAATATTTTAAATTTAATTTCTTTTGCTACTCCCGTGTATGATAAACCCCAACTAAGACCTCATACAGATCATAGTATTATTAAAAAAAAAGCACAAACAAGAATTAACTGTAAAGAATCAGAAGTGTTTTCACTTTACTGTTTTTATTGTAGAGAAAAACGCTTTGACTGTCAGTAGGAGCAGTAATCTGATGTACGCTGTCAGCTCGGTTCTGGTTCCAGATTTTTCTCCAAGTTGGATGGGTCGGTTGAGATCCCAGAACCATGACACCTATTGCCAGAGTCATGGGTTCTTAGATAAAAGACTGCAAACAGATGTCACGTATCTGGGATGATACTGAAATGCAGAAATCGGATTGTTTTAACCACGTGACGGTTCCACAGTGCAGCGCTGGATTACTGATGGGTGGCAATTATTTTTTGTTTTTGTTTGTTTTTGTTCCTTTTTTGTAGAAAACAAACAATGAAAAACAGAAAAAGCTAATAGGTTGTCCTCATGTCCCCAGCCCTCCTGTGTTGATGCTTGTCATGTGTAACTCCATTGAATTTGGTACTGAACCACTTCCTAAGGCTGGGCTGTGGTGTTGGAAGACAAATAAAATATATTGTTTGGTATAAAGCGTTGGACAACTCTTTCTCTCTCTTGCGTGGTGTTATACTGCCCCCTGGTGGGAGGTAAAGGGTGTGCAGCATTAATTTGATTTTCAGGCTTTGAATGAACCAACATGTCACTCCTGATGAGATTCCAATAATTCTTGTGTCCCTGTTTATGTTGGTCTTGATGGTACAACAAAATGTATGCCTGTGACAAATGCTTTGGCGACCAATCAGAAAGCTGCACCGGGTAGTTTGTAGTTGAGTGGGAAAAAAACATGAATGAGGGGAAAGTAGCAGGAATCCAGAGGATCAGGTACCGAAGATTAAAAAATGTATTTATAAAAATACAAAAAAAAGGACAAAAGTCTAACCTATTCAAGCAAGTAGGTCAGCCTACCATCCTACCAAGTTTTTAGCCTGGCTCGCACTCCCTCAGCTCCCTCTCATGAGGTGAGGTGAACCCTTACAAGCCAGTCCCCCAATATTGTTTCCTCATCCCATCTTATAGGATAGGCCCCACCCTTGGACTGAACCATTCTGTCCAGGTGTGACCATCCTATATGAATAGGTTAAATTGTCTCACCAAAACGGCTAACAAACAGCAAGCAACACATTTATAATTTCATCGTGACGTAGATGGGACAACCGATATTACATATTTAGTGCGTAAATTCATCCCTCTTGCACTCTAATTGCCTGATGTTTAACCCTGACACCCCCCTCCCATGACCTTATGGGTGAGCTTAGTCTATGCTGCCTCTCTTTAACAAACCTGCTACCCAAGAAACAACAGGTAAGTCTCATCAAATAATACCCCCTCACACACACACACACAAGGCGGTGATGGGAAATGCCCTTGCTTCATCACAATGGCACACAGTCTAGAGTAAATATCATGTACTGGCTGTAGTTCAACTTTAGTACATTAAGTTTTGCACTTTTTACCCCCTGCAGGATGAGCATTAACTAGGGTTGTGACGGTGAACACTACTTATCATTTGATTATAAGTTTTGATTTTAGATTTGATTAAAGTCAAAATACTTTTTATATTTCGATGTAAGCATGGCAAACAATGCACCTTCTCCTGTAAAAGTTTTTAACCAACCAAAGGTTTACAACTGTGAACAAAATGCACTACAGTAGGACAGTGAAAACGTTGTGTAATAATGTACTATTCTTGTACAAAAGTAGTTATACAAAAATTATCTTTAGTTTCCAGCAATTAAAACCACTTAATAATCCAAAAATGCTGAAAGTTATCTGACCATTCAAGTGGTCATGTGTACAGACAGCATCCTCCCATCTAGAAATCCGAAAATTAAATAATCAGATAGAGAACGTTATTGTATCCCACTCTATCAGACTAGTATTAGCATACACCAATTACAAGATTTTAATCAGATTTCAACACAAGTTTGGGTTTGTATTATGTTGACACATTTAATAAAAATTAGTAAAGGATGTTAAAATTGCTCAGAAAACCCCAGTATGCCCAATTACACACTCAAAACTATGCATGTATGTATTTTTTATATATATAGATAGATAGATAGATGTGTATATACAGTCGAATCCGGCTAATGGGACCAGCTGCTTATTCGGACCAAATCCTAAAGTACCGAATTATATACGTGTCATGTTATTTGCTTAAATTGGACCAAAATTCCGCTTAATCGGGCCAAAGAATGTAAGAAAAATAAGCCACAAGTCGCCACTTAGCGGATGCAAAGTGGATCAGCGATTTATGGGAGGATTTTTGGGATCCCCGAGAGAATTTATGGTTTTATTAAAGGTCAGGAAATCCGAAGAGTTGTGTTGACAAGAGCAAAACCAGCGAGAGGTGAACACACCCACCACTTTCTTGATTCTGTTCAAGTGCCGTCCGTCAAGAGAACGCGTCAGATCACACTGGATAAGTTCTTCAAACGTTGTCTGGAATTTAGTAAGAACTGTTTTTTTACAGTATTATGCTTCGCATGCTGAGTACCTATACATTGTGTTGTAGATCGTTTCGAAAAACTCGGTTGCAAATTTAT
>JAUZSU010177735.1:0-12740 GCA_034780255.1 Parotocinclus maculicauda | reverse complement strand
ACACCATACATCACTCTCGTATCACACATGCTCCGTCCGTACCGAGCTTACAGCACCAAAATATCCTACACATTGTGAATATGAATTCATAGTTTGCGGAACTTTTACACTTTATAAAAACAAAAACCTGGAAAACAGCTAAAATCCGCAATATATTTTTTCCAATAATATTATGCACCAAGTCTGCGAAAGGTGAACCGCAAAGTGGCGAGGGAACACTATCACAATTTTAGCTGGAGTTGGAAAGCTGAATAGTTTTGGCTGCAGAAAGACTTTTCTACACACAGGTTCATTATTTCCTCAGTCTCAGTAAACAGGGTTCATTGTTAATGTACGTAGTAAATCTCACACTTTAGAACCAGATTAGATTGCTGATGTGCTGTTTCTTTACACTAAACAATTTTCTTATTACAATATGTGCTCTGAAGGCTGAAACTTGTCCCCCTGTCCTCTGATTCTAGATGTGTGTAAGAGGAGGGAACAGAGGAAATGAGCGGACCTCCTCTGGTTAATGTTTGACTAACACAAGAACAGCATGTCAAACCCACTCGGTCTGGCCAGAATTAATTTTAGAACTTGAGTGAGCTTGTCGAGAGACCTACCATTAGGTAGCTTTAAAAAAAAATCTTTCTTGTGATTGTCAGAAGGCCAAACTATCACCCAGGTGATATGGAAGTTGATCTTAACATTGATATTTGCAATTGCTGTGATGAACAATGATTGGTGTACGTGCCTGATCTTGTTCCTGGAGATGTCCTGGGGGCAGACCTGTCCCGGAGTGGTCAAAAACCTCCTGCTGCAGGACCGCCTGGAAGGGAAGAGAAAGACCGGTTAAGAGTATGATTCAATAATGTAAAAGGAATTATACTTTTGGGTAATGTTAATGTAGAGTTGTCTGAGCTTATTTGTTGTCAACAAGATCAGTATTTGTTTTTGTTTTAGATCACCTTAATCTGGAACTGTGGTAAGGTGTTAATTGGATGGGGCGGAGTTAGGGGTTTTAAAGGGGTGAGGGAACAGTGAGTCAGGAGTCTCTTTGGTAACCGATCCCGGTCTGACTGAAGTCAAGTCGAGACGGTTGGTCTTAATACTCCTGAGACGTTAACCAAAGTGGTTTTGAGATGTTTAAGTGATTTTAATTCGGTTTATTTTCCTTTTGTACAGATTTTCTTTTCTCTTTTTGCACTGTGAATTTAATAAAGCTACAGGATTATCGATTCACTGCTGATTTCTTCAGAACGGATGAATCTCGAGGGGTTTTTTGAACAGGTGAGTGGGTCATGTTTGTTTTATCTAGTTTATACGGCTCACAAAAATTAGGGGATATTTCAAAGTGAAATGTCTTGTAAGCCCTAATGTTTGTGAGCTGTGTTGTTTTTGTAAATGTACAGGATTGTTCCAGATGTGACTGAGCTGTCATTGAAATGAAACCAAACTACAATCATATTTTATTTTTTAAATGTATGCTGCTGTTAATTACAGAATAACAAAATGAAGTACAGTACAGTGCAAAAGTCTTAGAATACACAGGGAATTTGTATGCAGTATTAAAAACAAATCAGTCAGAAAAAGCAGCTTTTATAGAAAAGGTGGAAAGCATTGTTATCTCCCCTTACACTTGACCAACAGAAGCATTTGGTAGTTTCATTGGGATGCCAAGTTATTCTCCTGTACGAAGAGGCTTAATCCGGAATGGTCGTTTTAGGGTAGGGTAGCAGCCAAGAAACCACTTTTCTGGGAAGGTAAAACTTTGGCTGTAGAAGCCATTTTGTTCTGAAATTCATATTTTTTTATATTTTGTATGTGCATTTACTTTATCTATTTGTATCTTGATAAAGACACTTGTATATGGTAATTATATCCTCGACAAACTGGCGAACCCATTGGTGGCCTAAGACTTTAGCACAGTAATGTACATTCTTAAAGATTTATTTTCATGAATTGTTAACTTGTAAAAATTTGTTTTTTTTTTATTGTTTTCTTGTCACTGCCCCAACAGGACGGGAACAACGCTTTATAATTAAAAATTTTTTCAACTGAGCAACGCCTGGCGCATTAATGACTTAATTAAATCTATTTTAAGAACATTTTCTGTTTATTTTATTAGCTGTACTGTAGATACCCACTCTCATTAAATTGTTGATAAAGAATACAGTTTTATCATTATCATTGGTTCCAGAAACACAAGCATCTATGTATGCATGATTCCCCTCACTGATGGAAAAAGGGTTCCTGTTTTTTAATATTCCTGGGATTGATATGTAATGGATTATTTTCTGATGAGAAATCACATCTAATTAAAGCATGGCTTCCTTTACACTTGACGAAATGGGATACTTGGTATTGAAAGTTCTGAAATAATTCTCTCTTATTCTTTCTCATTCATCCATTCATTTTATTCATTCATTATGCTTTAGCAGCATGACTGTTATGGTACAATTTTGCCAAAGCGTATATGATATAATGATTAAAAAAAACATACAAAAGAAATAACGTGTGTATATAGAGAAATTATACAAGTTTACCTCGTCCTAAAAGGGTACACTTATTACGTATGAGACTATTGTGCAATTCAACACCTATAATAGAGAAAATGTTGCATGCTCTTTTTAAAATAGTTGTTTTGACTTGCAGTCGGAAATCAAACCCTTTAGTAAATCAAGTCAAATAGGTCAAGCTGGAATAATTTGATTAAAATCCCAGCTCTTTATTAGGAATAGTTCTTTTTTTTTTTTTAGTTATCCCATAATTTTGGTTAAGTATGTAGAGTATGTCTCTACTAGCTGTGCACACCAAATTCCATCTTGCCTAATTGTTCATGTTCAGATTTCATGTTAAATGCTAATGCATTGCTCCCCGAACCTATCCACAGGCCTTCTACTTGATGTATGTGGTGCTATGCAAAAGTATGAGGCCGCCATTAGATTTGTTGTTTTAGCAATGGAGTAACAACCATATATAATTATCTCTTTCCTGGGATTCAAACAGAAGACAAAAAAGACACTTTTCAAAGCAAAACGGCTTCTGCAGTTTAGCTAGAATTAAACAAAAATTATTTATTAGCTGCTGTCTTTAAAAAAAACATTCCGGATCAACTTTGAATCGTGATGAAGCTGCCAGATGCTTCTGTTGCTCAAGTGTAAGGGGGCTCACACTACATACTTACCTCTGTAGCCTATAGAAGCTGTTTTATGATAACTGTGTTTATATTTTCTGTATTTTATGGGTGTATTCTAATAAAGACACTAGAAATAATTATATAAATGAAATACTCAAGGACATTCACCTCCCTATCCTAAGCCCCTTTACAGTTTTGGCCTTGTCTTTTATGTTGGGAGGTGATCCACCTGCCCGTTTTTAACCATTTCGCTTTATTTCGCTTTATTTGGCAGTATCCATTTCACTTACCCTGACCAAAGCCTATGAAAAAATAACAACTGAAAAAAAAAAAACCCCATACTGCCACCACCATGCTTTACAGTAGGTATGGTGCATTTTGTGAGCTCTGCTGTTTGGTGCTTGGACTTTGACCAATGTGGCATCAGAAGAGGCGTGCTTTTATCCAGAAGGAGGGTATTTTTTTAGCTCCCCCATCGGACAGGTTGGCTTTGTGTAAAATTTGAGGTTGTTGCCACGCACCCAGTCCTTTAATGTTGCCACTGGTTTCTTGGTAGCTTCCCTGCTCAATAGCCTTTGGTCCAGGTCATTCAGTTTCCAGCTTTCTAACCGTGGTAAATTCTTTGTTACCATGTAGCACAAGTAGCGAGCAGAAGAGAACAGCTGGATTTATTCTTCATTCATCAAAACCACTGCAAGTGATGTCAGATGGATGCCACAACACAGAATGTTGTGTAATCTGGAGGCGGTTTCAACACAAAGTCATGTAATTAGGTTTCTAACTGTCAGTTAAACTGAATTAAACATGAACAGAACCCTGGCTCTTTTCCTGTGTCTAATCAGCACTCGATCTTTTTTTCCAGGGAATCGACCGGAGCGGCGCTGTGGAATAGCTCAGTCCTGTTGCTGCATATTTCCAGGGTTAATTAGCACCGTGTTGGGTCTTTATAGTACATTGTTTAGGAAGGAACCACATCGCTCTCAGTGAGGAGGTCAGTCGTGCGAAACAAACCACGGTCACCTAGATTTGCTCACTTTAAGAAACACTGTTGCTTTAGGGGGTTTGTTAAAAGCACAGATCTTATGAGTAGTTCTGACTGTTGTGTTGTTGTTGTAACAAATTGTCTTTTATTGATTGGCCGATTGTCATGGAGTTTTAGTGTGAAATTAAAGATGGATCTACTGTGCATTAACACATCCTCCCATGGTTTATTAGACATAAGAGTACTTTGTGAAGGTCTTGGGCCACCAGTAGATTAGATACACCATACTTTTAGCAATTGCATAATAACCATATATGCTGCTCACAAAATGACGGGATACTTTAAAATGAGGGCAGCACGGTGAGTCGGTGGGTAGCACCACTGTCTCACAGCAAGAAGGTCCCGGGTTCAATCCCAGGGTGGAGCAACCTGGGTTCTTTCTGTGTGGAGTCTGCAGGTCCTCCTCGTGTCTGCGTGGGTTTACTCCAGGTACTCCAGTTTCCTCCCACAGTCCAAAGACATGCATGTTAATTGAATACTCTAAATTGGCATTGACTTGTGTATGGATATAACCTTGTGTGTGTGTTGCTGAGATGGCCACTAATTTCGATAGCAACGTTAAAAAGAAGCCAAACAAACAAACTTCAAGATGAAATCTCCCATTATGAAATATCCCCTAATTTTGTAAGCAGTGTACCCTTCCATTTGACCCGTCTCCAGTTTGAAGATATTTGATCAGGAAACGAAGGGTTGAAGCCAAGAAACCATTTTTTTAGGCCATGATATGCTAAAGCTCCCAAAGCTTGAAAGGAAACTCAGTGGTAAAGAGGATTATGACGTAACGAATCATCGTGTGAGATTTTCAACATTGTTATATATGGTACATTATACCGCTCTAATGGTGGCCTAATACTTTTGCACAATACTGCATTTTCAAAAGCTTAGTGGGTCATTTCTGAGAAGAGTTCTGACTGTGTGTTTCTTTATTTTTTGTTAGTTCAAATATCATTAGATGAGATTCTCATATCTTCATGGAACAGTTTGTCTTAAAGCCGTCACCTCACCTGATAGGTGCAACAAGGAAAAGGATGAGACTGATCCCTCAGATCGACCCTCCATCAGTGAGTGACATCAGCATGGCTTTACTTTTCTTCATCCTGCAGTTCTCTTAAAGTCAGATCTGATTAGACAAACATTTCAAGCATTTCCAAAGGCTTGCGAGTTGGACTGTTCCACTTTGTTTTCATTCAGGGATATTGTTGCTGGCTTCAAAACTGGACTTCCTGTTAATATCAAGATTGCAACCAATTCAGGCTTCTTTTCACTGACGTGGACCTGGATCTAGGATTTGATGATTATGATGATGATGATTATGATTTTATCCAAAGGGACTTACAGTTGAGGTGAATAGTACAGTCGAGCCAATTGTTCTGAAGTGAGCAGTCATCCAACAATCACTCCGGACCTTAACCTTTCTGCTACCCTGCATATGGCCAAAATACTGTCTGAAGCTGAGACCATGGGTTTTTATCTGAAGTTCTACATGCAATGTCTGCTGCTGCTGGGCTCCAGCTGTGGTGTTATATCATATGGCCCTCATCAAAGGGCACAAAAGACTGGGGACATCCTGCTCGGCGGCTTGTTCCCTTTACATTTCGGAGTCGCCTCCAACGACCAGGACTTGGCTGCAAAACCGGAGTCTACAGAGTGCGTGAGGTACAGGTTTGGGTTTCATACATTGTTTTCATGTTTCAAGTGAAGAAGAATAAAGCTAAATGAATTCTCAATGTAACTTTTAATAGTGTTAAATTATGTTTAAAAAAATAATGTCTTTTACAATCTGTTTTACTCAAAGAACTTTTCTCTTTATAAATCTCCCAAATTGTGTCTTTTGTTTGAATACACTCTCAGATATAATTTCCGTGGCTTTCGTTGGCTCCAGGCCATGATCTTTGCCATTGAGGAGATCAACAACAGCTCCACACTGCTACCCAACATTACTCTGGGTTACCGTATATTTGACACGTGTAACACCGTATCGAAAGCTCTCGAGGCGTCGCTGAGCTTTGTGGCACAGAATAAGATCGACTCGCTGAACTTGGACGGGTTTTGTAACTGCACCGGACACATCCCTTCAACCATTGCTGTGGTAGGGGCATCTGGATCGGCGGTTTCCACTGCAGTGGCTGACCTGGTTGGTCTCTTCTACATCCCACAGGTGAGCAAACAACTGTTCATGGAGCTTTAATGGGAATGGTTTTGTTTACATACTTAACATTACTCAATAGCCAATAGAAGGCAGCTTTAAACCCAAATATCATCCAGCTTCAATTCCACCTCGAAGCTGTGTGGTTGGATACTTCCAGGTTCCCACTTGTCTTTTACCACGACTTGTGCTGCCGGGTAGTCGTACCGAACCAATCCAGCGCCTTAATACAGTTCAGTCTGGTACTGACATCAGGGGTCGAAGCTTCTTCTTCTTAAAAAAACAAAACAGAAAAGTAAAAAGTGCGGCAGTTCCTAAATATGATAAATGATCGTCTCTCTCAATATATTATTGATTAAATAAAAGTTGATTAATTGTTTTAATGACGGTGGCACAGTGGCAGTGTACTAACCCATCGACTTTGGTTGGAGTCCTGATGGTGGTGGTGCTTTTTGGCCGGGTCAAGCGTCACACAGACATGTTTGGCCAAGTCTAAGAGAGGGAAGGATGGATGGTGGGCCCATCACCCAATACTGTGATGGATTGGCATCCCATGGACATTGTGATAGGCTCTTAAGGTGCCATGACTGACTGGTAAATACAGGGGAACTTAAAAGAATACAGTTTCAATTAATACACTTTCAAATGCACCCATTGAATTCTGGAATAAGCTTCAAACGCCCCCATTCTGATGACCCTGACCTAGAAAAGCAGGTTAAAACAATTTAAAAGTTGCTACAGTTTAGTAGATACCCTCATCTAGAGTGACTGATAATTGCAATCCAAGTGGCTGAATGAAAAAAGCCTTTGCTTAGAGGTCAAACAGTGACAGTGCTGGAACTTGAATACTGGACCTTCTGGTCCATAGTCCAGTACCTTAACTGTTTTTAAAATACATTGCCTGGTCATGCTACACCCTGTGTACATCTTAACCGTTTTGCATTTTCCATCAGATCAGCTACGCCTCATCTAGTCGCCTTTTGAGCAACAAGAACCAGTACAAGTCCTTCATGAGAACCATCCCGACTGACGAGTACCAAGCCATTGCGATGGCAGCCATCATCGATCACTTCCAGTGGAACTGGGTGATCGCGATCGCCTCGGACGACGAATACGGCCGCCCAGGGATCGAGAAATTTGAGAACGAGATGCTGGAGAGGGACATCTGCATCGATCTGAACGTGCTGATCTCTCAGTACCTGGACGAGACTGAGATCATCCACGTCGCAGACCAGATTGAGAACTCCACCGCTAAAGTCATTGTGGTTTTCGCCAGCGGGCCTGACGTTGAGCCGCTGGTTAAGGAAATTGCGAGGCGCAACATCACGGATCGCGTGTGGTTAGCGAGCGAAGCGTGGGCCCTGTCGAGCCTCATTGCTAAGCCAGAGTACCTGGACGTCATGGGCGGGACGATCGGCTTCGCTCTGCAAGCGGGACAGATGAACGGATTTAAGGAATTCCTGCAGCAGGTTCATCCCAGGAAACACATGCACAACGAGTTCGTTCGGGAGTTTTGGGAGGAAACGTTTAACTGTTACCTGGAGGGCAGCGTGAGGAACGACGACAGGGAGAACGGCAGCACCAGCTTCAGGCCGCTGTGCACGGGTGACGAGGACATTAGCAGCGTCGAGACGCCGTACCTGGATTACACTCACCTGAGAATCTCCTATAACATCTATGTGGCCGTTTACGCCATAGCTCAGGCGCTGCAGGATATCCTTACCTGCACCCCTGGGCGGGGACTCTTCTCCAACGGGTCCTGTGCTGACATTAGAAAAGTAGAGGCGTGGCAGGTAATCCAATCAACTAGTTTACATGCACTGATTAATCAGATAAAGGGAAATCTCCGGAGTTACAGGACTTTGGTAAGAATTAACCAGTTATCTCAAATCATTGTATGTGATGCAAACATCAAACTAAAATCTTAATAATAACTAATACATTTCAGAGTCTCCAACAAATGTGTTTTGATAGCCATTTGCAGGTGCTGCATTTAAATACAGGGTTGCCAGGGTTTCCAAGACAAACAATCACCAGGTATATGGAAAAAAGCCCAAAAGAAGCTCTTTTGGATTAAGGCTCTTGGAATAAGTGGAGCTGGCAACCTTGTTTAATTCTGCAAGCTGAATCCAGGACAGCTCTACAGTCTGTACAGTTGCATTTGCATGCATGTGCAGACTTTGTTTGTTTATTTGGTTTATTTAACATTGTTTAGTGGCACATACTGTTACATCTATACACAAGATTATATGAAGACTAGTCGTATACATGTTACTCTCAAATCAATGTTAATTTAGAGTAATCCATTAACCTAACCTAATGTCTGTGGGATAAACCCAAAGTACCCGGAGTAAACCCACACAGACACGTGGAGGACAAGCACACTCCACATAGAAAAACTGCACGAAATCGAACCAAAAGTTGGAAAAAACAAACGGTCATTACCAGATGCCGAATTGGACATACCGCACTTACACACAAGCACCTCCTCACCGGAGAAGATGCATAAACCTGCCAAGCATGTGGAATCACGCTCTCAATTAAACATATCCTTACAGAATGCCCAATATATAAAAAAGAGACAAAATATTCTACAAGGAAAGAGTCTGCAAAAACTTTGAGACCTCACCAGAGAAAATACTGACCTTTTTACATCACATTAACCTGAAACATTGTGTGTAAACTGATTAAAACGATATAAATGACACAAACCATGTACCGCCATGAAATAGCCTAAATGTGCTTAAATGGCGTAAACAAACAAACCTGATTGTTCAGGTGGTCGTTTAAACATCAGACTCCAATTTACAAATTCAGATTAAGAAATGTGATCGAGCTGGATTTGATCTCAGTAATCAGATTTCTCAGCACCCTCCAGTCTCTATTACATTCTGTTCATGAACAGCAGAGCTTCACATAAGAACGTAAGAAGTGGCATTATTATTAATGTTATTATTATTGTGTTGTAACTTGGCAACGCAGCACCACCTACAGGTCACAAACTCACATAAGTCGCTTCATTTCTCCCGAACCTTAAAACAGAGTGTTTTTTAATCAGAGTTCAGGTTTACACAGACAGGGTGTGATGGTGATGCACACTAGTGTGTGTGGTTTGTGACAAAGGGTTGCCAGAGGAATAAATCAAACCTTCCAAACAGCTCCAGCCCCTTCAAAGGGAACCCTTTGAAGTTCCAGTATGCAGTGTGTTTTTTGCATTACGACACGATGAGAGCGCTGGTATCGCCAGAGATGCTCGTATACGCTAGATTTGTCATGGAGTGTGAAGTCTGTGATTTGTTTTCTCCTCCAGAAAGCGCTGCTGGCTCGACACGTGCGGATGATGGCCTAAAAACGACTGGAAAAAAGTGTTTGGGAATGTGCTAGTATTCACGCTCGTTATGATCCAACACGTTTGGGGACTTTTTATAAGAAAAAATAAAAAAAGTCAAAGAATGATCACTGATGCATCCCTGAGGCGGAGGTTCACATAGAGGTCTTTAGATTATTGAATTACGAGCATTAAACACAACTTCAAAAAAACCTGCACGTCATTATTTTGGAGGATCTGGGTTCAGCTCAGAACAACAGGCCAAACTGTGTGCTTAGGTGCAAAAGTATTAGGCCACCTTTAGATTAGTTGTTTCAGCAGTGGTAAACAACATTAGCAATAGCAACAGCTATTGAATACCAAAATGTTAAACTTGGATTACACACCATAATCCTCTGTTCCACCAATATTTATTCCAAGCTTTGTGAGCGTTTGCCTATCTTGTCTTTTTTCACCCTGTTTCCCCTCCGAAAAAGTGGTTATAGAAAATTAGGTTGGGGGAGGGGGGGCGGGGGTGTTATTTATATTAATTATGGGATATTTAATTCAGCTTGAATTTTTATTAGGTTTTTAATATTTATAGATGGCCTTTATACCATTACTAAACCAGTTACATATCTAATCTAATGGTGGCCTAAGACTTTTGCACAGTACTGTAGGTGCTGTTGGTATGTTCTCCATTTGCTCTTATGAATGATGGCCCATATTATCCAGCATCATTTCCCAATATTCCACTGAGCTTCTTGTGATGTTACTGAATGCGCTGCTTTCTCTGTCTTCAAGTGCCCCCGTAAATACCCGTTGGGCTTTAGGTTGGGTTGGGTAATCCTTGATCTTCTTAGGTCTTCATGTAGTTGTTGAAGGACTTTAAGGTGTGTTTTGGGTTATTATCCTGCTGCAGTATGAATCCTTTAAACACGACCTTTGTTTTTTTTACTGGGGACTTTCAGATATCAGTGCTTTTTTTTAAAAAACAATGCCGTATTGTGCAAAAGTCTTAGGCCTCCATAAGTTTCGAACCACTGTTTTGTTTTAGTAATGGTATAATGAGCACATATAATTAGTTCTCATTGTCTTTAATAGAATGGAAAAAAGAAGCTTCTATAGATTACAGTAGCAAGCATTGAGTGTAACCTCCCCTTACACTGCATTGGGACCACCCCCAATTGATCCTTCTTCAGTCTTTTTGGAAGTGTAGCAGCCAAGAAACCATGTTTTCCGTGGTAAAAGGAAATGCCAAAGCTCGCGAAGATTGAGCAATGTTGAGTGGAAAAGAGGATTTTTTTGACTGCTTAATCCAAGATGAAATGTTTTGGGTTCAGTCGGCCACAGTGGGTTATATAAGGTCTAAGATTGACTGGTCTGCAGCTACATGGCTCCATATTTAGCAGTGTCTGTTGCACTGTGGGCTGTCAGACAATCGTCCCATGACCAGCGTTTTGTTGGTTTGGACCAGACCCTTGTAGTATTTACTGCTCACAAAATTACAAAAATGCATCAAAATTTCATTTCATTACATTTCAGTTACATAATTTAGCAGACGCCCTTATCCAGAGCGACTTACAATTAATACAATCTTACAATCCATGTAATTGTGGGTTAAGGGCCTTGCTCAAGGACCCAACTGTGGCAGCTTGGTAGAGGTGGGTTTTCGAACACTGGACCATTAGGTCCATAGTCCTGTGTCTTACCCACTAGGCCACCACAGTCCTATATATTAAATAAATAAATAGTTTTATTAAGCAGGGCATATAGAGGAGTTACCTTGTGGTTTGTCCCTCATTGGACCCCGGTAGACACTCGGTACTGTAACCTAATTTTAGCAGCTGCTTTAACCCAGTGCTACGGCCATAACGTTATGGAATTGAGATCTTTAAATCTGCCCCTCTCTCCCTGCGCTTTGGCTACAAACCCCGGCTGTTCCCTCACAGAGCTTAACGTGCAGAGGTAATAAAATCATCAGCGTTATTCGTTACTCGATCAGTGAGTGATCATAATGTTTTGGCTCATCTGTGCAGTCTTTAATCTCTGGTCCCTCTTCCACATTTGGCAGTGTTTAGTTCAGGGAGTGTAATCCGGTTCTAATACCAGGACAAATCACCAGCTGGGCTGGATGTGTGCAGTCTGGCATGTTTGGAAAGATGCTCTACTGATTGGACATCAGGTTTGGATCTTGTCGTCGTGTTTATATTAAAGCGTAAGTGTGTTTGTGGTTCTTGTGTGTGTGTACAGATCCAGAGGGGCGTGGCGTTCGAGCGCAGCAGTAAAGAGGTGTCCCGTTGGGAGAGCGTTATTAAACAGAACCAGAAGGCCGAGCAGCTGGTCTTCCCACTCAAACAGGAACCGGCGGGACCTAAACGTATCGAGCAGGTGGTGGCTGGCTGGAAGGTGGGTGCTCTCCGGGTGTGCGCGAGAAGAAAGACTCGCTTTCTGAAAGCGCCGTTAACTTGAACGCAGCTCTGTTTTTATTTACTCTACGATGGCCAATAGTATCAGGACACCTGTTTAGTTATAGTACTAGATAAGAGCAGCCTGACACGCTCATGCTGTTTCAGAATGGAACAAATCCTCCCTATTATAAGACATGATTATTAGCGGTCCAAATAATTGAATAACATTACACGTATATATTAGGATTTGGTCCGAATAAGCAGTTGGTCCCATTCACCGGTGGTCCTATTAACCGGATCTGACTGTACATGACTAGTCCTGAAAAAACCTTGCTTAACTTTGTGGGTTTGTGTGGCCACTGATGCTCTTAGTGGGGTTAAATAATCCAAATAAATAAGCAAACAAAAGGCGTAAATATGGGGTATCAAAATGTATTTGAGCTTCAGCAGTGTATCGGGTTTGACCGACTGGTTTCTCCTAGGCGGGAGAGTTTAAAACACTAAACTGAACAAAGCTTCATTTGGTTTAATGTACCAAAACACTGACCTAGGAAAACCAAACGGCTCTGTTAGCACTGGTCATAATGAATCTATAGTGCTGAAATGCCAAAGCTGTGATCCAGATGAAAAGGAATCACTTTTATGTGTGTTGCTGTAGCAACACATATATTGTTATCCGATTTTTTTATTATTCCACCAATTTTCGGTCAGTATCT
>JAUZSU010177724.1:0-12742 GCA_034780255.1 Parotocinclus maculicauda | reverse complement strand
ACAATTTGGAATAAGGCTGTAACGTAACAAAATATGGAAAAAGTGAAGCGCTGTGAATACTTTCCGGATGCACTGTAGGTATGAGTAATCTAGAACAGTTCTAGAGTAAAGCATGTAGTGCTTTACAGAGCAGGAGGATCAAAAACAAGCTCTTAGTTCTCCCAAGCAGGAAGGATTCTAATGAGGATTATTCACACAGGTCGACAGATTGGGGTAATCAATCACTAATTTAATCAATCAAGTGCACCTAATACCACCTCTAAGGAGAAACGGCTTTTCCGCATCATTAGTATCTGACACCAGTCTCTAAATCGCTTCATACAAAATCCAACTTTACAAGCCCATGCCTGGGCAGCTAGGCAATGCTTTTCGGGTGTTTAGAGACATCACTACAAGTTTACACTCAAAAAGCAAAGACACTGCAGTATTAATTATTACTTTAAACTTCAGCTACAGTGCTGCTTAGAAGTTTTTGAACCTTTTAGAATGTTCTATATTCCTGAGGAAATATGAGATATTTTGACACACACAATAAAAGTAGATTAAACTAAACAAATAAGACAAAAAATCTACTTGGTCATTTACACATGTGGAAAAAGGTATGTGACCGTCTAGGATTAGTAGTTATTTTGACTGTGAAATGAAAGCTGAGTATTTTCAATCAACGGGATGACAATCATGTGTAACTAGGTGTCCTGATGCGTTAATGGAATGAGGGTCTATCAAAGTTTGATAGATTGGACCAGAGTCTGAGGTTTGCATCAAACCAGGAATCGTGGAGTTGTGAGGTAACTGCGCTAACCACACACCTTGGCATAACAAAGTTCTCCAAGAAATTCAAGAAGACTTATAAGCAAATAAAGCTCTCTCTTACATTGACAAATGTTAATATGAGTCCACCATCAGAAGACATTGACCAACAATGGTGTGCATGGCAGGGTTGCACAGAAGAATCCATTGCTCCCCAGAAAGAGCACTGGGAAAAACCCACCTGTGATATGCTAAATATCAAATGGACAAGCCAGCAAGCTGTTAAAAAGAGTTTTGAAGACCAACAAAAAAAACAAACCTTTCTGGTTTAAATAATAAGCATTATCTCTGGTGAAGGGAAAACACTGTTTTGCAGCATAAGAGCCGGGTGGTGGTAGTATCATGGTTTTGTCATGTTTTGATGGAATAATGAAACAATGAATTCTGAATAACAGCAGCGGATTCTAAAGGAAAATATCAAGATCTTTGTCCCAGAACTAAATCTTAAATTTGTCTACTTATTAGACAGTCTGATGATGTTTACATTTATTCCAAAATACAGAACATTCTGATGTTCACAAACTTTCTGGCTTCATTGTATGGCACCACAAACACACAACTTTACTCTCAAACAAAAAAGGGTTTAGGATATAGGTGTCATAGTGCCATAACAAAATCAAAGGCAAAAACAGTTATGTTCCATTCCAAATCATATTGCCAAGGGCTAAAGGCAACACACTCAAGAAAACAAGATCACAGTGATGTCTCAAAATACATTTAATGCTTAAAATATAAAATGTGTTGGTGAACCATTATGGCAATGATTCCTGCAGAAAGACCATAACTATATACTTAAAAGTTATATGGCACATAAGATTGCAACTTTGGAAGTACACCCTGAGGTAAACTAAAGCAGCAGATGGACAGTGGGAGAGTTTAAGACCCAGAGGAGAAATTAGACTTTGGGACATTTGGGTAAAGCTATACAGTAAAATTTCAATCTTTCATTTGGGGATTTTAATTCATCATAACGTGTAATTAAAGCTGTGTTCAAATATCTGCCTCGTTTTACAATGAATACATTATTGTATCTGTATTAATCCATAAAAATGTATATTTTAGTTTGTTTTGCCATACTGCTGGTGCATTGATTTTATCACAACGTCCCTAAAATGAGGTTATACTTATCAATACATTTTTTAAATGTGCTTTTACAAAATATATGCCACGCCTAGATCGATGCTCTGTTTTGGTTGCACAGGCAGAACAAACTAGATTAGTAAAATGAATCAATTAAGTGGAAAGTAAATGCACTAGAATGTAAGACATAAAACATATCAACAGTACGTCCTGGGTCACTGCAGGATGCTTGATTTTGCTTGATGACGCTTAAATAGCAGCTGAGCAGATGAGAACAGCTAAACCACCACACTCTCACATTCATTCAAAAATGTATGCTCTTTCTTCTTTCTCTCCCTCCCTCTCTCCTTGGGACACTTTAGAGACACAAATCAACCATGTTATCTCATGTGTGAGGAAACAGGTTACCCAGAGGAAAAAGAGCAGTGAGGTGACATCCCAGTTTGCCACCCCAGTTTGTCATGCATCCTTGCAAATTGCAAGTTACCAAGCTGCGCCTTTTCCCACACAAAAGCTCCATTACATAAAAGGTTACAGACGACAAATTCCACAAACAATGCATTTGGTGGAGTTATTTGGGTTTCACTGGGCAAGGGAAGGTGAGATAATAAACAATAGGAGTAGAATATCTGTGTGAGTTCACAAAGCACAGTATAGTTTAGACTTCCACAGTGATTCACAATTATTTGTGAAATGTTCCTCTGTATTTTCTAAGACTAATCCATAAGTACTGATTAATTTAATGTAAGGTACTGTAATTCTTAGCCTACATTATGGAAATAAAGGCTATTATTATTTATACAATATTGTAAATCAAAAGCTGTATAATTACTTTCCATCACTAGCCACACTATGTCCATTTTACCAAGTGAACCCATTAGCTTTTGTTCACGAGTGTCTGCAGACTGGAACTGCAGTAGCCTAGCGGTTAAGGTTGAATGAACCTGATGGTCCTGGGTTCAAATCTGTCAAGCTGCCACAGTTGGGTCCTTAAGCAAGACCCTTAACCCACCATTGCTTGAATTGTAAGACTGTATTAATTGTAAGTCGCTCTGGATAAGGGCGTCTGCTAAATGCTGTGAATGTAAATGTATTATTGGATATGCTGACACTGCAAAATTGGCAATGTACAAATCAGATTTTGTACGGTAACACATTCTTTTTAGGTGATGCATATTTGACACAAGGCTGCACATATCATGATAGAGCCGTGACCTTTATTAGCAAAAGAACAATATGAGCCCGCCTGTTGTCTCGTTATGTTTATGTTCTGTTTCATTTATTTAGTTACAATAAACCTGGTTTGTCCCGCACGTCACGTTTGCCTCCGACTCCTTTACCGTTCATGACACTTGGCACACAATGACAGCTTGTATATGCAGGTTATTAAAAAAAGTACCCAGTAAAAAGAATACTTTGCATTTAAAAAACTATTGTTTTGGTAATCTGTTATGGTTTTTGTGACTTGAACACTACAGCTCTGAAGCACTCCATCACTGCTCAAACAACTGCTGCAGCAATTAGATACAAATCTACAAACAAGATCAATCATGATGACATTTATGGGATTGAATTATTGGGAAGTAACAAATGCATTCTGTTATACTGCTATAATTTGCTTTTCACTAGCCAAATGAATTATTATTGAGTTAATTAGTTTGTATTTAACTAATAATTAATATATTATTTAGGGTCAAAAATAAACAAGTGAAAATTAGATTAAATTGCTACAAAACGACTGCCATTAATCACATATATTTGTAATTTATTTGAAAGCATTTATAAATACGTAAAAACAAATTACAAGATGGCAATGTACGATAAAGTAAATACTTAAACAGGCATTTGTATAATGAAGAAATATTCATAAATGTCATCCTGGATGGTTGCAAAACATTTAATAACTTCTGCTCAGGTTGTTTAGACTGGGGTCCCATCGCCGCAGATCGGCATGTTAGATTACCAAAAATGAACAGAACCTACATTTTATGTTATGTATTGTGCACACTGTCATAAAAATTACAAATCTGGATCACATACTGTGCCTGTGGAAAATGGTCATGCTTATTTCTCATTTAGTCGTTAATGGTGTTTCAAACACCACAGCTTGATCTACAAATTTTGCCATTTGATATAAGTAGCGAAAAAAAGGAAACTTTTGAAAATCTATAAACTAAAATCTACAGGATTTGAGTGATCAGACCTCTGATTTTATTACTGGTGTAATTACTTTAATTACATCAATCAGTCTGTTTGGTTACGACTCTGCAAGCTTTGAACACAGACTGAAGAATATTTGTCCATTATTAGTAGCAGAACTTTTCATAATACCCATAACTAATGATTTGGGCTGTAGGTCAGGGTACCAACTTGGTTGCAGGTATCCCTCAAGGACTTAGGTGTACTTGGTAGCATCCGTTTTATCTTCAAATCTGAAGAAACTGCCCAGTCATTGCTAAAGAAAAACATTCCCACAGCATAAGTTTGCCACCACCATGCTTTACAGTTGGTATGGCAGATTGTGGTTGGTTTTATGTGTTTTGCAATCATAGGGATTGGAATTAAGTCCAGCAAGTTTAGTCTTGCTCTTGTTTGACCATAAAATGTTTAGCACAAGTAATCAGAAGTGCACAGAAGACTCTGTGTGGCACATTTAGTTAAGATGGACAATTAAAGTGAAATAATTCTTATATTGCTTATAATAATGCTTATACATTTCCACAACTTTGTCCTATTGTCCTTTGAAACCACCTTTCCAGTCACTGTGAATTATTTGTGTCACCATGTCTCACTAGTGGTGTAATCCTCAAATCAAAACTACTAAATCTGGTGTCGGGTGAGGCGTGGGGGTGTTGGGGGTAATCTGGAGGGTTTTTGGTTGTACCTGAACAAGTTTATAATTGCAACTTTAAACATTTGGTAGCAACTGGCCTCCCTTCTTTCAGACAGAGCCAATTGTGTCTGCCTGTCCCGACTGAGCACTGCTAGGATTCAAACCCTGGGCTAATGTGTTTAGTGGGCTAGTGTCAGTTCAGGATTTATTTGCATTTTATTTTACAATTACATTAATGTCATTCAGAAGATGCCCTTTTCCAAGGCAACTTACAACTGATACGATCTTATAATACAAGCAATTGTGAGTAATTGTGCCCAACAGTGGCAGACTTGCAGAGGTGGGTTTTGAACCCTGGACCTTCTAGTCCAAAGTCCAGTACCTTAACTGCTAGGTCACCACAATCCCAATTTTCACTTTGATGTCAAGGGTTATTTAATTTTACAATGAGTGTAAAGTGACCAAAGATAAGGGTTTTGGCTGAGTAAAATGATTTTCTATAGACACTGTAAGAGAAAATCGTTTTCACCTGCAGTGTAAACAATGTGATTACCTTGATAGATTCAGAAGCTGATGCAGTTTTGGCAGGAGCAGTATTGGTGCTTTGCCACTGTTGCAGATACATTAGAGCCATCTCCATATAGGACCTGTGAATCAGTCTGTAACACAATATCCACAACCATATAACATTCATTAATTTCAATATCAGCTTATGTGAAACAACAATAAATAATGGACAACAATTCTGGATTATCCTAAACAATAAGGGATAATGCATTTAACTGTAGTTAAGATAAAATCACACATTCATTACTCACTGCAGATTTTGGCTATTAGATTGAGTCAGTGTTATGCTTTTCAGAAAAGTCTCTATTACTGTATGGTGCCTGATTTCACTCTGAGACAACAGGGTCCTCTCCACAGTTCCTGCAGGAAAATGGACATTAAACCAATATACACACAGTAGACTGCACAGTGCAATTTCACCGCAGGAAAACTTTCAGTACACAAACAATCCTTTTTGTGTATGATAAAAGAACCCAGGGATTGTTGTTTCATGGTGTTTTTACAGGATTGTATGTTGCACATGCTAAGGGCATGTCACGTACAGCAAGTGGCAAAGCAGACTTGAATGATAAATTGTTACATGCAATAACTATGAAGAGCATCACAACTTCCATCTTAACCTCTTGCCATCTTTGCTGTTATTAATAATTTTTATGTGTGCGAAAACCATAGTGTAAATGGTGTAGCTAAAAGCATTTCTTCACATACAGGCTAGCGACATTTAAGGTCTGCATTACATTTTGTGATACAGAACGTTGACTGTAATGGACACTGACCGTTTGCCAGAAATTATTTTCTTTTTTTATTTAAAACGATTAATATTACTATTTTATAATGTATAATGACCCTTAAAGCTGGATCTTTTTGTAGTTTGTTCATGACCATTGAAAGCTGTCCAAGCAAACTTTGTTTGGAGGACAAAAGAATTATTAGAACCGTCAAAAATTATTTTTAAATCGCTTTGCTTGTTTGTCATAGTGGATATAATACCTGCGGATAATTCCTTTTTTTGTGTTTGTGTCGAGCTTCAATTTAGTTAATTAGTGCCTAATCAATATGAAATCCAGTTTAATTGTAATTATAGTTTAAATAGTAAACCAATAGACCTAGAGTGATCTTTTCTTTAATACAAATGAGATCTTTTAAAACTTGGAAGAAGGCCTTTTTTGTGTTTGTTTTCTTAAGAAAATTCTTAAGATTTCCGCAACCAAAGCAAACTGACCTCGACTGGATGAATGCTAAACAGCACATACTTGTAATGACAATTGCACTACAGTGTAAATGTGAAATGCTAATTGTGCATTTTTTGTGCTTGTTTTCCATAAATTATTCCTCATTTCAAGTCATTTGTAGAAACATGCTTACTCTTTTAAAAATGTCTAATTTGGTACTGCTCACCTTTAAGGTAGAGAATTTCAGCCTCCAGTTGGGGGTCACTATTTGGCAAGGCCTGTGAAGTAACAAGCGCACACTGCAGCACCTCCTGAGCTGAAAACCACAAGTCTGACTGTTGTTCCTGTTCAGAGCTTGCCATGGCCTGCAATGCCAAACACTGACCTGCAATTCCGAGAATGTCTAAAAAATCATCCCATTAAGTAGGAAAATATTTTCTCAGCATTTGTAGACGATCTTAAGTGTTTGCCAGTTAAAATATGACAACGATCGGTTTATTCACAATAAATTAGAGAACAATGAGAGCGTACCCAGGCGCATAGTTGTCCTTGTTATTAGGGTGAGCTGTGGGTGGTAAACATTCTTTAGAACTGGTGTGGAGATCAGTTCCAGGATTCCCCCTGGCTTCAGGATGACACATTCTCCAAGATCTGTCAGCTATGCAGGTGAAGGGACAGATTTATTTCACCAATAAAAACTAAGTAACCAATATTAATTTTATTGTGCATTACAGCATTTGCTTGTTGCATTACTAACCAGTATGTGAATACATTTACAATTCAGATAAATAGTAAAAAATCTGCAGATGAATTTACCTGTGTATAAAAACGATTACATTAAGACTGACCTGCTGCTGCAGTAGCTTCTGAGTGATCTGGTAGAGGGGCTGGCCACCTGAGCCTCGCAGCTCACTCAACAGCAAAGTCGCCTTTGCAAGGACCAGACCAGAGCGTGGAGAAAGAATACTACGTCCAGACAGCAGACTCACTGCCTCCTACACATGCAAAACAAAGGTTAATTTAAATGGTTAGAAAAATGTACAGCTCCCAAAAATAATGGGATAGTGTAAAATTAAATATCCCCTAATTAAATATCTCCTTATTTTTGTGAGCAGTGTATATACACAACTATGTGCCGTTGAGTGTAACTGCATTACATACTGTAAAACAAGATGCTGAACGAACCTGACGATGACCAGACATTACCATTGTCACATAGTCTTTTATTGCTACTGTAATGTTAATAAATTAGTTTTACAAAGAAACTGCATACAAACAATCTGCAAATGCATCATACTGCTAAAAACACTAATGGAACGCTACCATCTACACACCAGACCTTTTACGTTATGGAAATTCACAATAATTATAGAGAATGTACTGCTACGACCCTGTCTAGGGAAGGTCGGAATACTTCGAATAAATATATTATGATAGGCTTAATCACTTTCAATGACAAAAGCGAACAACATGGAAGATCAGCCAGATGTAACAGAGACTCAAAAGTGTGAATGTGAACCATTTTAGAAAGTTATAGGTGAGAGAGAATATACAGGTAGTGTTGGGGGGGACACAATAGAATACTACAAGAGGACAGGCACATACACTTATGAACCCATTTACAGCTTGGTACAAATAAGTAGTAAAAAGTCCTATACACAAACACACAAGGAACACAAGCACAAAAAGGCCCTAAACACAATAATTGAGTTAGAACAGTCTTCAATTAGTCCAAATAAGAGCTAACGAGCAAGTGAGCATACAACCCGTAAATTATTTACTAACTTGCTTATTTACTTGAACACAAACACAGACACACAGAAACATACACACACAAGATTGACTCGTGCTCGTTAATTGGCTGTTGAGGTGACCAGCTGTTTAAGACTGCAGCGTCCAGAGTTAAAAGTTATTTTCTATTATAATTTGTTATAAATTTTAAGACCTCAGCCATTAAAGTGAATGGACATGTTGAACATGTTGAATTGATGTTAAACAGTGCTTACCTGTACCACTCAAATTACATGTTTACATTCATATTTTATCTAAAACTATTTATAAAGCACAAGGCAAGAAACTGTGGGTTAAGGGCCAAAAAGTGGCAGCTTTTTTGCCAGATGAAGGACCTGACCCTTCAACATACTGGTTAGTTAAAACATATTAAACTCAAAATTTTGCATGTTCAAGAATTTAAACACCTCTCCAGTGATCCAGCAGAAATATTGTACAATTTATAGAACTTGGGTTTTCTAGATAAAAATAAATAAATGGCAAATAAGGTACAGGCATATGTTGTGTTAATTTTTTTAATCTATAAATTAAAAAAAGCATCGTTTGACAAAGGTGCTTGTGTGGTGCAGAGGCACAACTCAACTCTAGCAGAGCTAGTTGCAGTATGCTGTATAAATAAGAATTTTATTCTAGAATGCAGACATTATTGTCAACATTTTTCCAGTAAAAGGACCAAATTATATAATGATTAAATAAAGTTCAGTAAAGATCATTGTAATCAGTTACATATAGGATGTGGTTGACAGACCTGCAGCATGGTGATGGTTTCTTCTGGTGCTTTTCCACAGTGTGTGTTTAGAGTCACACCCTGCAGAAGAAACAGGGCCTGAGTGTCCGGGTCTCCCCAGACCATAGCCTTATCAAGACCCTGCTTCAGCAAGCTGGCTGCCTCCACATTGCTGGTCACACCTGTGTACAAACATGTACAAACACACAAATCATATGATTTTATCATTGTGGGAAATTTATATTGAATTAATATATGAGCAAATCCACAAACAGGCCAATTAACCTAACGCATGCCTTTAGAATATGGGAGGAAATCATAGAAAACCTCCAGAATATGCAAACTTCACACAGGTAGAGTGTAGGTCAGCAATTTAACTAGGTATCTTTGGAGCAGTGAGCACTACATAACTGCACTCTTGATTTAATGTTACAGTAGCAAATTAATGCTACACATACACCTAGCCTTAACCTTGATAGCCCTAAAAATAGTCCTTTGTTTCTCTTGGTTTTCTAAAAGAAAACTGCAAGTTTATTTGCATTTTGTGCAAAAGAAATGTTCCTTGCTTTCCTTGTAAGATATCTGGCTGGTAAAAAAGAGAAATCTTTCTATCATTTTGGAGGAATTTGATCATCACAATGATATATGAATGACACCCCAGATAAAGCCTTGTATTCCATTAATGTGGTATTTTCCAGTATACTGTGGATTACTATATCAAACCTTAACCTTAAACTCAGATCATTTAGCCTTATCCACATTACCGAATGAGCCCTCTGATTTCTCTTGGCTAATTTCTGGAACTCCAAACAAGGTAAACTACATTATTCACATTTACATTTTATTTAAATCCAAAGTTATTTTGATTGTATCTCACAATGCTATCAGCCCTTGTTTGGATAAGCAAATCTTCAAATGTGATCCCATCAATTAAATTAAAGACTTTGATTTCACTCAGTTGGTAATGAAAACATGATAAAAACAACATAAGGTGATTAATAGTGCAATATAAAGCCAATACTCAAAATGAACCAAAACCAAATTTTTGAGCTGTGTTGAGAAAAAAATATATAAATTGTATAAAACACAATTTCAGGTAATTAAATATAACAATTTACAGACTTTCCATTTAAACAGCACAAGCATAGACATTTTTAATTTGGGGGATGGATCTGTTTCTGTTTTAAATGTCCGAGTCAAATTGAAGGTGTGCAAAGTCTGGCTATGTGAACCATAGACAGAAATTAACCTTATTTTACTGTATGCAACAGGGCTGTTGTTTGTTGAAGAAGATTACAGGACTATGTTTTCAAATAAACTTTTTTGAACAAAGCATTTTAGTACATTTAAACAGACCACCTTATCCTGCTAGTGCACACATATTTTAGTCAAAGTATTGTGATAATTAATATATTAGTGTTTCTTTCTGACCTGGGTAAATGGCAGCCCCAGGAATTTGAGCAGCAAGACTCTCAACCAGAGCGTGTGTGCAACGCAGCCAGAGGGAGCGGTCCATATGGTCTAAGGCTTCAACTGAGGCAGGCATATCCCATAACAATGCACCACAATCTGAATCCTTCTTGCCCTCCTGTACAGGTTCAAAAGCACCACAAAATGAGCGCCTCTGTGAAATGTCAAATGGCAACACTATTACTTAAAGTTAAACTGCTTTAATGCTGCGAACACAGAAATTTGTTCTAGGAATGAATGAAATTTCCTCAAACATTGTCTGAATCTAGTCATAAGATAACCATTTCAAAAAAGTATTTGATACAATTACAGACACATTATACACCAAAGTCCTGTTAAACCTATATTAAAATTCATGTTTAGATAACAAAAGCATACTATCCGTTATTTCTTATAGGGAATTCCCTACCTGGTTAAGGTTTATTGAAAATGGTTTAAACTACCACTACATCGGTTAATATAGGTAAGTGGTTCTGATAGTGGGTTAGAGGATTAAATTGTATCATAGGTTATAGCTGGAATCGGGGTAATGGAAGTTTTAATAGCGTGGTTTCACTGTAGACTTCTAAATGATAAAATCATTGTAAGAAACTATAAAAGACTATCTGCTCATGTTTAGCTCAAGCATTAAATCCAGAAGACAGAAATCTGAGGAGTACCTGATTAGGATTCCCATTTTGGAGGAAAGTAGAGTCCTTTAGTAGTCTCAAAGCAGATGCTGCCAGATTTGTACTGTAGTAGCAAAAGCAGATGTTAAAGCAAATGTTTATATACATTCCTGAACAATGAGTGTGTTAAAATTTACATTAATAATACAGTTTAATGAATATCTAGTTTTGAACATCTTGTAAGTTTTACTAAACCAGAATGTAATTTTATGTTACCTAAAATTCCAACAATGTTCTTTTTTTACCATTTATTATTTTCTCATATAGACCTACCCAATGAAACACATCTTTTACCTGGATGCAGGTTTACCCTGTTGTAGACTGATCCTGCAAAGCAGAAGTCTGTTCTCCACGGCTAGCTCCAGCTCCTCAGGGTCAGTATGGATGTACTGAAAGGCATAGTGCTGAGAGCTCAGCAGGCTGAAGACCTTTCTCAGAAGCTGAGCCTGCAGGAGACAAATATTAAAAACGGAAAGTACTAGCCAAGGGAAAGCTGAAGTATTTGTTATAGACATGATGATAAAAATCGGACAGAGCTAGAACCTTGAGTTGGCCATGAGTAAATGCATCCTTAAGCTCCAGCTGTAAGTCCTTTTGCTCATTTCTCCTCATGATGGGACTGGGAGTCTCAATCACCTCTGTTTGTTCAAATCAACAAGCAGGTTATTACATTGTTCGCACACACTAAACTACAATTACAAAATAAACTATTTAGTATATTAAACTAAGACTATATTCAAATAAATTAGTTTAGACCACGGAAAGCCAAACCACCTCAATGCGCGGTAAGCCTAGCAATTAAATTTAACAATGTAGACTGTGAGGCTAGTGGTGTCTGTATTATGTCTCCTGGCACAGTTTGTGCACTGATTTTTAATTTTTTTTGGTTATATCAATACACACGTGCAGACTAAGGCTAGACATACACATACACTCAGGTTGGAACTTTTTAGTGTTATCAACGAACATAGTACAAGTCTGTGGACTGTAATAGAAAGCCAGTACCCAGAGTAAACCAATGTGGATATGGGGTTGGGACACAAAGTCCATGCATAAAGAACCCAGAATGCTCCACCTGTAATCAAACCCAGGAGCTTCTTGCTACGAGATGGTAGTGATACCCACCGAGCCACCATGTCATCTGCTATGTGTCATTGTAAACCAGCCTTCAGGTGAACTTTTGGTACTGGGTGCTTTTTAGGCAATTGCCTGACACTACGGCTAAAACTTCATCTTTGAATGCCTGTAGTTTCATCTTTAAACATAAAGTAAAATAATTTGCACATCTGCACTAAAATATGAAAAAAAATTACCTGAAATTAAATTAAATAGAAACAATCACATTATTAAGACAAAAACTATTTAAAAAATGAATATAGGTTCATAAGCATTATTACAGTATGATTTAAAGAAGTCATCATTTATGTTTCAAAGCAAACAGAGTCATTTCCAAACATGCATTTTAGGCAAATGTATTTAAGGTCAGACTTTTTTTAATTGCTTGTTCCTCAGATGTCCCTACTTAGGACTGAGGAGGGAGGAAAATTTTTTTTAATAAATCTTCATTTTTCAGCACTTTTCAATTTCTCGAGGACTATGTGGAATCAATACAAGGAAGGAGGAA
>JAUZSU010177713.1:0-12743 GCA_034780255.1 Parotocinclus maculicauda | reverse complement strand
GGAACGTTCTCTTTACTTAACACTCCATACATCACTCTCGTATCACACATGCTCCGTCCATACCGAGCTTACAGCACGTTGTGTGTGTGTGTGTGTGTGTGTGTGTGTATATATATATATATTGTATTATTATTAATATTATATTATATAGTTAAATATTATTGAGCATGTTTTTATTGTTTTCGTTACATTGTTCTTTTAATTTTACAGCACATTGAGATTTCTGAAAGCAGTACATTGAGCTCTTTGGTTTACAATAAATTCAACCTACAATGAATCGAACCGTGTAAACCCCTCGCAAATCTGAAAAAAAAAAAAAAACTCTACAAACCAATACTGATACTCGAGCAAAGTTTTCTATTCTTTGTATTCACACATTTTCACAGTTTGGTTCTTTTTCATGGTGCAGGTTTTATCCCCTCTACAGTTGTACAGTTTTAATACAGTGTGATCCAGGCTCAGTACACCAAAACAAAATCACAGCTTTATGTATTCACCTCTACACAGAAAACACCTCAAGTTTCACCAAAGCTAGTAAAAGAAGCAGAAAATCATTTAGTAACTATTTATGGGGGTGAATAAAAAAAAAATCAAGGTTTCTTGCTCTCTCTGATTCATGAAGGAGAAACGTGAGACTGTAATGTGTGCTCTGTATTCTAAATCTGTTCTACTTTTCTTTAATGTATTCACAGAAGCAGAAAGAACGATGTCGTAAAATAAACCTGGGAAGAGACTGCTGCTTTTTTTTGCTTCCTTGCTTTTCACCTTCTATATTTCAGTGCAGAACTAAGTCATTTCAAGACAGAGGTGGTTATTCAAAGTGAATAAAAGTCTGGTAGGCAAAAGGGCAGTTTTTGAGAGTGTGATTGAGTGAGGGAGGACGTTTACTTTGGGTAGTAAAAAGTAGATTACATTAGCAGAGACCAGGATAACCCTCTGATCTGACAAATAGCCTACCTGTGTCCTGACTAACAAGCTCTAACGTTTTCTGTTTTTGAAAAACAAAATGGATTACAAGATCCAAAATGTCCATTAAACCTTAAAACCCAAAGTTATACTTAATGCTCTTGAACATTTAGCCATGCCTTCTGCCACAAATGGAGCATTTCATTCACTTCCTCTAAGCAAAACATTATTTCCTAGCAAGTAAAAATAGCATAAATGTAAGCAAATGTATCTGCTCTTTCTCTAATCATATTCAACCTATTTTTAGCCATTTTAAATTATCTTATTAAGTGAAACCATCTTCTCTAAATGGCACATAACTTTTATCGAGCTACAAATTAACTGACTCACAATACACAATTCAATAACTATTTCAGATTTTTAAAAATTATTCCCATAAGTAAGACTACAAAACCCCTATAGCCCATACAGGACGAGGGGCGTCCCTCATCTACACACAGATTCAGTCCCATCTCTGAGGAAGGAGTGCTCAAGACTTGGTCTACCTGAGGTCTGGAAATACCTCAGCTTGTACACGGTCTTCCTGACTGTGGGTTGGTGGATCCTAAATGTTCTTTAAATGTTGTTTTGTGGCCTCTTTTTCTAGATCAGGGTTCTTTACATTCAACGTGTTCACTTGTACCTGACTATAAAATTACCCTAAATTAACCACTAATCCTAGCAGCAGTAACATACTGGCAGCGACTTTTGAACTCACAGATTTGTAACATTGCATGATTTTTCTCAATAAATAAATGACCAGGTATTATATTTTGCCTCATCGGTTTTACAGGATTCTCTTTATCTACATTTAGGTCGTGATAATGGTTTAGGACATATATGCTCAGTTTGTTTGTTTATTTGGTTTAAGTTTACATCACTAACGGCATCAGTGGCCATTTCAGATACACACACACACAAGTTTACATCTATACACAAGATTATCTCAAGGCTAGTTGTATATATATACACTCAAGTCAATGCCAATTTACCTAACACTCATGCCTTTGGGCTGTGGGAGGAAACCGGATGAAACCCACACAAAACCTTCTCACTGTAGAGCAGTGGAGCTACTCAGTCCCATATACGCCCAGAAATGCATTTACTACTGTAAACTGGAAAGATAACAAGTGGAAGATACAGATTTACATTTTCACAAGCACATAAGTAGATTAATTGTCAAAAAATAACACCAAGATAGTGCCACAATCTGACAAATTGCCACAATTTCTAACTAACTTTTGGTAGAGTACCTCTTGGTACAGCTCAACATGTTTCTGCGATGCACTCGAAGACACTTTGCCCAGTTGAGAGAGGACGGATCACTGGACTAAGAGAAGCAGGATGGCCATTTTTCGAAGATTTGTCTCCCTGTCATTCTGACCTAGCCTTTGGGAGCTCTTGGCTGAAATGGTTCCATGATGCCATGAGGGCATGCACACATTGAAAGTAGAGAATATGGTTTGACACTCCCGTAGTTTCATTGTCCATCATCTAGACCCAGGTGGCACCTTCATTGCACTCCAATGTCTCTCGAGGTCAGTGTTTCAATTCTCCCTTAGCAGTGGGGCGACACACTGCCCCAACTGTTGATGTGATGAATGAATATCTACAGGCCAGCTGCATCATCTGTAGGCAACTGTGCCACAGGATACCATATGGAAGTTGTATGCTTCCAATGCCCAATCATATCTCATCTTGTATCCAGGTTAGAGGCAGCCCCACAGGGTAACCAGGGTCTCATTTCAATTGTACAGTTTTATATATATCATTTTTGTCAATGCCTGTACATCAGAGTCTACAGTTTCAAAAACAGATGTCATAGTTGTTCATTAGGAAGCAGGTATGAATCAGTGTGGCTCATCCAACATCTGGAATGGTAAGCTTCAAGTCAAGACAGCGTAAGCTCAGTGGTTCGTATTCTGTCACCCGAAGGTGTATACATAAGTATATGGGCTTAAAAGACCTTGTTCTGTCTATGTTTCATCTATACCTGGGTTTCTGTCATGCCAGGAGGCTGGCAACTCATGAGGGCTGGGTTTGGGCAGACTAGAGTCTTTCCCACAAAATACTTAAAGGCAGTTGCATAGTCTTTAGCCAGGCTCAGTTTTTAAGAAATTTGGAATTTCCTTTTTTTTTGGTTCATTTACTTTTTGATAATTAATTTATAGGTTACATAGCTATCATTAAACCTTGGTAAGTCAGGTGGTTTTTCATTTGGTTTCACTGGAAGCAAGTCTATAAAGTGAATTTGTTTCTATTTATAATCCCTTTTCTGCTCTTCTAAGATTCTCCCCTCCCTACTCCATATTCGATTGCACTTGACATGAGACAATATTGCCAGATCCCTCCAGTGGCTGTTCATCTGCACCTGCAAAGGTGTGACATGGAAAGACGCTAGGTTTTTTTTAAAGCGCAGCACCTCCTCTTACTTATTTCTAATAAACCTGACAGGTAATATATATTTCATGTCCCCTTCAGAGAGACCAGGTCCAAGAATGTGCAATACGTTTTGGGATTCTATCATATGAAACACAGCTGTAGTTTATCACATTATAACATATTCAGTATTGCTACCATTTACAGGGTTAATGTACATGCTAACAATTTCATCATTGTCTGATGTCAGTAGTAACCAGATTATCCAAGTTCTCATGGAAACAGCTTATTCCGATATATATCCCAGATTTTCAGTATATTAAAAGGTGGTGTTAATGTGGTCCAACACGCCATCCCTGCACCACAGTTCTGACCACCACAGCTGGTCTGAACGGGGCAGGTCCAACCCTAACACGTACACTCCTCATCAGACCTCATTCATTTACTCACAATAAAGTAAAAACTAATAAACAAATTTCTGCTTTTGTGTCTACATTGTGAAAGTACAAAGAAACACACCCTTAAATCTGAAATTCACTGCTAAATCACAGTACACTACTGATGCTCAATATCATGCTGGTGCCCTAGATGTTGTGCCATGTTGGAGGTGAAACCTCCCTTATATCACATCAACTTTCCACACATTGCATTTCATTTTTTGGTGCGCTCTCACGAATTGTAAACAATAAAAAGTGTATAAGTATTACAACACACAGGCACTGGCGTATAGGTGCCTCTTTACAGAAGGATTTTTGCTCTGATTGTTTGCGTTGAATTTGTATGACGTGTTAATAGGAACCGATAAGTGGAATTGAAATTCTATTTTTTTTTAACAGCTACCCGCATCTTGGAATTTCAATACGTGAACACTTAAGGTGTGTTATTGCAAAGTGAGTGCCATACTGGATAATTTCAGCTATCCACAAACTGTCACAAACCCTAGTAGCAGTGTGGAATTCACACTGCTTCCAATCGTGCCTCTGTGATGACTGACCTGACTGGAAGGCTTTGCTGGCACTCCAACCCAGGTCACCACTGTGGTGGGCCAGCGAACTGCTGCTGCAACACCCGGATGCAAGACATATAATGTTTTTTTTTCATTCATTCACTTTCTTATCCACTTAATCATAGACAGGGTTACGAGAGAGCCCACGCCTATCCGGTGGCTCAGGGCGCAAGGCAGGAACAACCCTAGAAATCCTAGAAAGGGCACCAATCTATTGTAGGGCAACTTTAGCATAATAAATTAACCTAAAGCACGTCTGTGGACTGGAAACCAAGGTACCCGGAGTAAACCCACGCAAACACAGGGAGGACATGCAGATTTCTTACTGAAAGGTTTCATACTGCTTCACCTCTGATCGAACCTACCCAAAAAGCCACCATACTGTCCTGTATTTTTCAAATATTTAAATTAATTACCAAACATCCAGAGCCTGTCACAGAATTACTGGACGCACATAGATACATCCTTAAGAGGGCAGACTTTGGTAACTACACCTTAACCCATTAACTGCCAAAGTTTTTTCTGAACATTTTTTTACTTTATTTCTGTCCACCTACATCCAATCCCATCCCATCAGTAGGCGAGTTAAAGCACCCGATCCCCAAATAAGTATCATTGTTTTTAATGGGTTAATGTTGCGGACTTCAATCGAGGTCCTGAGGAATTGTTGTTTCCAGCGATAGACCCTTACCTATGAGCTACAACGTCTTTTAAATGGAATTAAACAGAATTAACCTTCCTTGCTATTACGATGAAGCTTGGAAGGGCTTCCTTGCCACAAAAAATCTGAAAACTACCGATCAAAGGGGATCAAAGAGAACGACGTGGTGGGCTGACCAGCCAAAGGGCAGAAAATTTTGCACCGGCGAGCTCACTGCACGAATCGAAATCGCTCCCTCGAACCTGAGCACGAGTAAAGTGGAGAGCTTTTTGACATTTCAATTTCCCTCATTGCGACCTCGTAAAAGTAGCTGAGCGCTGTGGCTCATTAGAGCGCCATTGTGTCTGAGCAGACCTTCTTCTACGCCGATCACAGAGTTGGCAGCTGCGTGACCTGTGCCTCAACCAAATGACTAAATTACAGTGATGCTGATAATTTGACATATGCAGACGGTGCAAAAAAGAGAAGATTTTAATTGCAGCTCTTCTAATGGCTCAGTCAATGAGCGTAAGAGCCGTGGAAAAGCCAAGCTG
This sequence comes from Parotocinclus maculicauda, assembly GCA_034780255.1. NCBI lineage: Eukaryota > Metazoa > Chordata > Actinopteri > Siluriformes > Loricariidae > Parotocinclus > Parotocinclus maculicauda. Next base: position 7,219 of record JAUZSU010177713.1, on the reverse strand, counting down.
ATTTTTATGCACATGCATACTAATTGCATATCCATTGCACAAGTACAAACAAGCATCTTAAAGATGAAAGCTTGTTTCAGAGCTGGACTTGTTTAAAAATCACAGGGACGAATGAAAGGCAACAGTGGGTGGAACGATAAATTGTGAGGCTGCACTATGCAGTACAGCTATCTAAGGGGAAAATACTACAAAAACGAGGCCCGATAACATAAAACCACTGTTCAGTGACTCATTCTTCACTCCTTATGCAGTGGATGGAGTCGTATCGTCCTTTCCTCTCATTTCTCAGCTGTTGGAATTTGACCTTGCTATGAGAGGCTGTAATTACTGAGGTATATGTAGGAGGAGACTAAGCCATAATTAATCCAGGACATTCAGCGGATTGTGTAAGAGAGAAAACACACAAACGCCATCGTCGCTGGGTCATCAGTAACGCATTAGTCAAGGATTGAACAAAAAAACAGATTCAAATCCAAGTACAGATCAAGTCTTACAGCCTGTGTTTGCAAATCTGTTGCTAATCAAGCAGTTCCTGTTCTGAGAACCTTAAGGTACTTAATCTATTCTTTTCAAATGTGTTTTTGTTTCCTCAGGAAGTAAGTGGAAACTATCCTTATTTGACTAATACTCACAAAAAACTGAATGTCTCGATCAATCAAATTACCAGCATGGCTCAGTCAGTATGATCCAGCACCTCGCATTATGGCCAGAATTTCAGTACGGTTCCCTTCAGCGTCATGCGAATGGGCCTGAAACACTCTACGGCTGATGTGATTGAACACATAGCCTCGAGCACACATGCACACATATGAGCCATCTTTGCAGGACATCTCCATCTGAGCATCTGGGCATTCTTAAACATCTAACGGGTGGAATCAATGTCATTCTCAAGGACACAATTTAATTATTAAATAGTCCGAGTGAGCAGATGCTGTGTAAAAGTCCAACTGTGAATGTCACCCCTATCCTCTTGGAAAGCCACTGCTATAGCGAAACAAACAGATTGCTAGTCATATGTACAAAAAGCACAAGAAACATTTCAGATGATCTGCAAGCGCAAATTATGATTGAGCAGTATTGAGAAAAGCCCCATGAAAATAGAAATGATTTTCAGGCACAGTTTGGTGCCTAGTTCATCACTGAGTGGTTTACATGGGAAATGTAAACTTTGTGTGTTATGTGCTAGAATCAGGCTGTGAAAGGAAGTCATGTTTAATCTTGTTACAGTTCACTTTTGCTAAAGCAATTTTCTGTCTTACTATGTTACCTGAAAAAAATGTTCTCCTTTTGTTTTCTGGGTTCTTTTAGTTATGTCACAAAATATACTTTGAAGGTTAAATAACCCCAAACCTCATTTTGTCGCTAACCTTGTTCTTTCATCCACTCACAGCAAGAAAATACATTTGATGCTGGCAGCAGGCCATATTTCTCTTGGAAAAGTGGACCTGTTCTCTTGTAAAGTGAAAGAAAAGCTTCTCTAAAGCAGTGCTACAGAAGAACCAATTTCAGATTACATAAAGGCCTTTTGATGGTATCCATCTGTGTTTTTGCTAGACATACGCGAGCAATCGCTTCACTCCATTAACGCTTACATGGTGGGAAATGAGTCTTAAGTTGTCTGTGAAACTAACAGAAATTGGACGTACTAAAAATGTCTTTGGGAGAAAATAAAAATCTCTAATTGCACTGCTCTGGTGAACCTTTTCAGGTACTCTTGTTTTAGCATAGTTTAAGCTCTCAGAAATATACTGCTTTAGGGGTTATTTTTTTCTAATTAAACATTTTAGGTTAAATAAAGTATTCCTAAAGAGCTTTCAGCAAGGTTGAGTGCAGTCTATTAAATGCAAGCTATTTGGATCTCAGACTGGCTTTCTAAATTAGTAAAATTTTAAATATTTTGCTTCTGTTGTGTATCTTATAACAATCATTTAAGATGGCTCTAAAACGTAACTGATTCATAAGTGGGACTATGTCCACTAGAGTAGCTCTGAGGATACACTTAACGACACGCTGTTCCATGTAGTTACCTGAAATCACTGTAGGGGTGTATAATCCAAAACCCGGCCGACTTGACGCGCTCCTGCTCGCGCTCCACCGCCTTTTCGCTGCCAAACATTCTCAGTGAGAACTTGTTGACCCCCGGCTGGAGCATGGCACCAAACTGCCGGTGCATGAAACCCGCCTGATAGTACCGGTCATCGTCGGGAAGAACGTGCTCAATACCGCCGTCCAGCTTGGAGAAGCCCGGGTAGCGCTCTGGAGTGCCCGTCGCACCGCCAACGGTGCTTCCGCGGCCACTTCCAGCTCCACCAGCTGCTCCTCCAAGCGCTCCGGGCGGACTATCCTCGCTTGGGCTCGGTTCGGGCTCGGCTATTAGACACTTTTCCTCGGCTGAGTCCGACTCGTGGCTGTGGCAGCCGGCGAGCGAGGATAAGCTGCCTCGGAATCTTCGGCAGTCTCCGTTCGAGTTGCTTTTTGCGCCTCGGGCCGCCTCGGGGTCAGCAGCCGCCGCCGCGTCTCCTCCTGCGCTCCTGCTCTCGGAGGCACCCGGGGACGGAAGCGGCTTCATGCGGATGCTCCTCCTGCGCGCGTCCCGGTCTCCGTCGTCTCCGTCGCACATGGTGGAAGCGCTCCTGCCGACGTGCTGTGGCAAACTGTACAGCCTTTTGCGCATGGAAGGATGCAACCTGTGCAACATTGGCAACAAGCTCAATGACAAAGATCAACCTTAAATGTTATTATTGCCTATCTCCAATAATTAACCCAGACCAAGAGCATAACGTGACCCAAGCAAAGTGAATGCATGGTTGAGTACGCAAGAGCTCAAATGTTACCTGTCAGCTCAGATGGTGAGAGCGCACACGTCCACTCCGTACATTCCCAATTCCAGCTGCAAGGCTGCAACGCACTGTGCTGCTTTTCCTTACGCCGCCAAAAAGACATAGGAAAGAAAAATTAAAAAGGAAAAAAAAAAGCCACTTTAGCATGCACCCGCGGTAGGATGGAGAGGAGACGCGCGGAGGTCATGCACGTTAGTGAGGCACCCAGCCTCGACATCCCCCTATCGGCTGTCAATAATCAACAAGCCGAGGCTGACATCACTGCCGTCCGCCGCGTTCACAGGCTTTCAGCTCATGAATATTCATTATGATGCTGAGCTATTAGGTTGCCATAGGAGCCAAAGAAGCAACAAGCCCCGCCCATCCACCAAGTCTGATCCTGGTTCTGATCGATTAAAAGCTTTGTGCCTCTGGTGTCAAACGGATTTGCATCAACAGTCCCTTTTCATGAGGCACCACGATCTACGAATAAAGCACTGAAACCTTAGTGACCGTTCTGTCAGTGTCACAGGACACCCCTGCTCTTGTGGTAAAATGTACCCCACCTGGAGTTATCAGGAACTTTAAACAGGGTAGTTAAGTGTAGCCAAGGCTCGTTTAGGGACAAGGTAGCCTACATGCACTATATAATTTGCATTTGCATGTATTGTTAATACACTACTCAAAAAATGAGGGGATGCTTCAAAATGATTATGAAGCAATTAAAAAAGAAGCATTTTAGTTCATTTAATTACACAAGATCATCAGAAAAGCAAATGAAATGTCAACGAAAGTTGTTCGATTACACAAATGACATGCAAACTGAACTATCGAGATTAAGTAGCAAGTAACACATTCACTGGGTGAACAGAAGCATGTCTAACTGGACGGGAGTGCCACACATTGATTGGTCACCCAAGATTGCCAAAACACACCGACAACGTTGGGACAAATTGTCAGAATGTCCAGTAGTTCTTGTGGGATCCCCTCTTTTTTTCAGCAGTGTACATTTACATCTAATCCCCTTGTCCACATGGGTTTACTCTCGGGACTCCGGTTTCCTTCCGCAATCCAAAAGTCAATTGTGTTGGGCTAAATTAGGTTTTTAAAGTGTCTTTAGTGTGGATTTGAGTATGTGCCCTACAAAGGACTGGTAACCTGACTAGGGTTGTTTCTGCCTTGTACCCTGTGCTGCCAGTGCAACCCTGAGTGGAATTAAGCCTTGGATTGCCTAGTATCTATGAAGATTCAAGTTTGGTCACCACATTAGAAATTAAATAATTCCAATCTAAATATGTCCAAGTAGTGTGTTCCATACTTTTAATCTCTCTGAGACAAAGAAAGCACAGCAAAACATAACAGGCGAAATTAGTTGTGCATAGATTCACATTAATACTAAGAAAGCAAGAAAACTAAGTTTAGTTTAGTTTTAAACCAGCATGGCTTGATGGAGACCAGCAATGCTGAAATAGCATTGGCAGGATTTCTGTTTGAATACCAAAAAGTAACGAATCAGTATCTCTCATGAACAGTAATGCTAATATTAAGACATTAAGAGCAAGTTATGCTCCAAAAAAGTCTCTGAACACATCAACCATGTTAGAACAGTCTGATTGGCTGTTGAGGTGAACAGCTGTTTAGCCACAACATCCTAAGACAGTGTGAAGACAGTTTTTATTATTTCCTTTTATAATTCATGATAGTGTTTAAGACCTCGGGTGACAAAGCGAATGATCGGATGATTGATTGGATGATTGTTAAATGGTGCATATATGTATGTTAATGCTACACAGTGGTCGATGGATTAAAATTGAACATTCACAAATGAGATTCTCTTATTTGACTTTGCTGAAAGGAATATTATTCTTAAAACTCTAAACTGCAAAGAAAATCAGTTGTGCGAGCTAAAGAGGAGAGCTGGAGAAATTCTGAAAAAAGGAAATGTATTGCTTTGTATTTACCAGTCCTAAGATGTTATATAGGAGAATACCAAGGTATTTAATTCATGGGTGCCAACAATTGTGGCACATTATTTATTGATTAGGGATTTTTCTGTCAAAGGCTAAAATTATTTTAAATAAAGGATAGATGTTTCTAACTTGTACGTTTCAGTGTGAGATTAGGCCGATTTAACAAAAGCAGATTTTTTTTTGGTCTTCACCATCAATGCCAATTTAGAGTAGTCAGTTAACCTAACATGCATGTATATGGACTGTGGGAGGAAACCGGAGTACCCAGAGTAAACCCACGCAGACATGGGGAGGACATGCAGACTCCACACAAAAAGGACCCAGGCCGTTCCACCCTGGGATTGATCTCTGGACCTTCTTGCTGTGAGGCAGCAGTGCTACCCACCGAGCCACCGTGCTGCCTTTAATTAATTAATTAAATTAAATTTATTTAAATAATGTGTCATTTACTGTATTATGATGCAACAGATTATACTCCATAATTTGTTAAGGGCATAATATTTTACAGGGATATATAATAACAGCCTTTATGGTTGTAAAGGCTAATACTATGGCTCTAAATAAGAAAATGTGTTGTGTTTATAAACCGGTGTTTTTCTTGCTTTTTTCCTATACATTTGCTACGTTACATTTACCACTAATGCATACTCTAATAGAGTGCCCATGTTTAGATCTACAGCATTCAACAGTATTCAACCCGTCTTTATCTCTGCACTCATATTTATATTACTCTGCGAAGCTTCCTCAAGTACCGTCCATCCTTTGATGTTCAGGCCATAAGTGTTTGAGTTGTGAGAGTGTTTGTTTATCCATAATGTATCTTCACCAGAGAGATAGAGAGGCAGACAAACGGTCGGTGTGTGTGTGCATGCATGTATGCCCTGTTTTTTAATACTGGTCATTGAGATGATGTGCAGACCGTAAGTGTGAATTTTTTATGATTGTTATGAGTCAGACGAACAAAAATCTCTAATCTCCACCATTTTTGTGCTAGTAAATTATTTTTTTATTCCACCATGTTTCTTTTTCTTGGTTTGAAGGCATGTTGGTGTGTAAAATGTTATATTTGCATATGTAAATGACTGGGCATTTGAAGTGGACATAAAACACGAGGATTATGGTTGTATGCACAGTAGCATACATCAATCCAGACTAGACGGAAGAGCAATCTAGGTTATCGGACAAAAATACATTTCCAAACAATCAATACAGTAGTAACCAGTCATGTTACTACACGTTGGCTTTCTGCAGCATCTCTTATCGGAATTATTTACAGAAGCGCTGGAAAATAACGAGAACTAAAGATTCAAGGACTCGATCCCTCAGACGGCACTGCATCAAAAACCGCCATTCAACAATACCTGATAAAACCACATGGGCAAGGAATCACTTTGGCAAACCCATTTCAAGCACTACAATATGGAGTCACATTCACAAATGCCACTTAAAACGTTTCTGTGCAGAAAATAAGCCTCATGCTTTCTGAGTTGGGGTTGTGTATATTATTTTCAATTTTTATTTATTATATATAATTATTTATTCATAATAAAATTATGAATATTATTTCATATTATTTTATGCGAATAGTTTATAAGGGTTATGTTTTGTAATGAAAAAAAATGTCTTAAAGAAAAATGAAGAATATAGAAGTGCTCAGATTTCTTGCTTAGCATTTGTGGAGCCATTTTATAGTGTAAGATAAATGTTATTAATATACTGTAGGTTTACATAATTCTTTCTTTCTAGAAAGAAATTCACAAATGTTTTCAAAAGTTTGTATTTGTGCTTAAGGCAAAGTCAGTTGGGGCTCATGTCTGTATGTAATGTCAGGTTACATTTCAAATGCACAAATGTGCTTAATCTCCTGCAGGTTTTCTGATGTACTAGGTAAAGTTAACACACAGACACACACAGACACACACAGACACACACAGACACACACAGACACACACCTAGCCAGTGGCATTTCTTGTCATGGCAAGGAAGACGGAAATCTCTCCCATCCATATCAAATTTAAATTTGCCCCTGTGTTCCATGCATATCCTTAGGAAGAGGGAAGATGAAAATTATATAATTATACATCCTGAATTTGATTTGACATGATACATTAAAAGTTTCTGCATACTGCACATGCATCAATAAACAACCTATAAACTAATATAGCGTATCTGTAACAAGACTGTGATCTACTGGGATTTTCACGCACAACCATGTCTTTTGCAGATAGCGGCCAGAAAAACACAAAATGCCTTGTTGATGCCAGAGGAGAACTGTCAGACTCCATCGAGCTGATAGAAAGGCAGAGGTAACTCAAATAAGCTCTTGCACAGGTTGCCACTCCTGTCAGTTAATAATAACAGGCAACTGAGACTGTAATTTGCACAAGTTTGTGTGTGTGTGTGTGTGTGTGGGGGGCACTCACTTAACAT
>JAUZSU010177702.1:0-12743 GCA_034780255.1 Parotocinclus maculicauda | reverse complement strand
GGTATCAAACGGGCATCAAACGGGCATCAAACGGGCACAGACGTCTGTGAGCCTGACCAGAAAATCCAAACCAAAATATAGTTTGACCAGAAGTGCGGAGAGAACAAGCATCTCCGATTCCCCCACAAGTTGTTCAGGAGAATCTTTGACATTTTTAATGATTAATTAATAATAATTAACGAGTCCGTTTTGTAGGAGCAGTTGTGAGAGATGATTAAGTGTTGGAGTAACACACTGGTCCTGCTAACTGTAACCACTGAGAAGAAATAATAAGCTAAAACAGCCTCTGCTTTTTTACACTTTATAAAACGCAGAATTGGGATATTAGAGGGAGGGACGTCGGGACGGTGACCGTCCTTTTTCTCCCTGCCAGTCTTTGGCGTAAGAGCGAACGATTTCGGTCACAAGGCGGAGCAAAAGAGTTTGTTGTTGCACTGATGCAGGGGCTACATGAAGTTTATTCTGTCGTTTGCTGTCGTTTCGGGAGCTTTAGTTTTTAAAAAACATTACAAAATAATAATTAATCAAGTGCTGGGACAGCCCTGTGTGTGTGTGTGTGTGTGTGTGTGTGTTACGAGCGAGTTGTGCGTCTGAGAAATTCAGCTTCCCTTTTGTAAGTTTTGTACAGATCTGTAAATAGGAATCCTTTATATTTGACTCTTTTTGTAAAATGTTTGCAGAGTTTACATGAATTCCAAACCTTTGTATATTTTTTTTTTTGGTCACACTTTGGAGTTGTGTATTTATTTTTCGTAAAAAACGTTTGTGCAGTGTTTCCCCCTTAAAGCTTAAGAGGGTGTAAATAAATGTGACGGCTTTAAACACGAACGTGTGTGTGTGTGTGTTTATTTCATCAGCATTAGAATCAAATCAGAGCTTTTTGGCTAAATTCTATTTATATAAATATATATATATTAATTTCTAATACAAAAGAAAGAAAAAAATATTCAAAGTCTACAATTAATGTTTTTTAAATCTACATTTTATTTTATTTTTTTATTACTTGTACCTATACAATTAAAAAAAAGTTTGTTTTATTTTGAAAAATAGCTTTATATACGAAAACTTTTATTTTAGGAAGCCATAGGAAGCTTAATTTTTTTTTTTAATTAATCAAATGAATTTATTACTGTAAATCATTTGTTATAAATTCAATACAAATATTTCCTGTTTTATTTAAATAAGATAAAAGAAAATAGAGACAAAAACTAAGATGTATAATTTGATATTTGAATATATATATAATATATATTATAATATAATATATAAATTCATACATTGGTTTTGAATTTTATTGTTATGTATACATTTTTTATACGAATCCACAAAACTACAAACTGTATTTTGAAAATATAAAATATATCTTTATTGGAAAATGTAATTTTATGATGAATATTTGTATTTTTATTAAAACCTGTTCTTTATGGGGGGTGCAGGACTCACCTTGCTCTGGTCCTGGACCTGCAGGAGTGACGTCGAGTCCAGACCTCAGACCTCAGGTCAGTTATTGGTGGTCCAGTCGTCGGTGCATCAGTTAATTGAGTCGTTTATGGATCATCATTTATTGATTTCAGCCCATTTTTGTCTCCAGAGCCTCGATCACATGCAAACAGTACAGAGTGACAGCAGGGTACCCAGTAGCACCCCGAGTCTCTGGTTAGGCCCCCTGTTCAAAACCGTCCACTCAGTTAAAGTGGAAAACTTTGGTAACTCGTTTAAAAATCCAACGTAGAAATATCTTTCTGTAATTTAGCCGAACCTGAGAGACGATCAAAGGTGTGAAACCAAAGAGCAACAATTTCATCAAGAGCATCGAGAGATGGTTCCATTTTACTCTGGAGCTTCACTATCTAAGAAAAGACAACACAAAATATGAAATATGATCATCTTTTACCAAGAGGGACACCAAATATGACCATCTTTACCAAACTGGACACCAAATATGACCATCTTTACCAATCTGGGCACCAACTATGACCGTCTTTACCAAGCAGGGCACCAAATATGACCATCTTTACCAATCTGGGCACCAACTATGACCATCTTTACCACTCTTGGCACCAAATATGACCATCTTTACCACTCTGGGCACCAAATATGACCGTCTTTACCAAACTGGGCACCAAATATGACCATCTTTACCACTCTGGGCACCAAATATGACCGTCTGTACCAATCTGGGCACCAACTATGACCATCTTTACCAATCTGGGCACCAACTATGACCATCTTTACCAAGGCAGATACCAAATATGACCGTCTTTACCAAGCTGGGCACCAATCATGACCGTCTTTATCAAGCAGGGCATCAAATATGACCATCTTTACCAAGGCAGATACCAAATATGATCAGTTTTACCAAGCTGGGCAACAAATATGACCATCTTTACCAAACTGGGCACCAAATATGACCATCTTTACCAAGGCAGATACCAAATATGACCAGTTTGACCAAGCAGGGCACCAAATATGACCATCTTTACCAAGCTGGGCACCAAATATGACCTCCTTTATGGGGTCAGGTGTGATTGTGATTGGTTTCTTTACTAAAATTGCACATTTAGGACTCAAAGAGACACAAACAGACAGACACAGAGCTTTTATGGATCCATTCCAGACTGTCGTTCTCTCCTCACTTCCTCCTCGCTTCTTACATGATTTTCTCCCGGGTTACTAACAGCACCTTTAATCATCACAGAACATCATCAGTGACGTCGTTTCAGGTCAAATGGAATATGAGGTAACGTAGTGATCAGAAGGCCAGGTCCTTTACTTAAGGTCAGTTAGAGTCTCGAAACGCAGACGGGACCCCCTACTGGCTGAAGCCGTGTTTATCCTCCAGGTGTTTGAACATGTTGGTGGTGTTTCCTCCGTGGCTGGACACCTTCTGGAAGCACAGTTTGCAGATGGGCCGGCCATCCACGTTCACCATGCCGTCCGGGCTCTTCAGGTACCCGAAGTACTCCCAGACGGAGGAACGTACGTTTTTGGACGGAGGGTGGAGCTCGCTGGGCTGGCCTCCTGCTTCCAGGCCCAGCTTCGAGGATCGGATAGCGTTCTGGATTAAAAAAAGAAATAAAAAAAAAAACATTCATGCTTTTCCGTCTGGGTTTTGAGATAAAGGGGGCGGGGCCACCTACCTTCAGCTCCTCATACACAGTGAAATGACAGAAATGCAGGTGGCGTAACATCTTCCGTCCGTCCTGACTCGACACTTTTTTGCCGCATATCCTGCAGATGGGACAGGCGTCCTCCTCGATCACCCCATCCTCGTTTTTCGGGAGCCCAAAATGTTCCCATATCGGAGACAGGGGTCGTTTAGGGGGAGGGAAAAGTTCGGGTAGATTCTCTGTATTTACCACCTTTGGCCGTCGGTCCGGAATCTAAAATAGAAATGATTAATTAATTAAAAATCATTGTTTATAATAAAAATTTTTATAATGAAACTGTATTGTCCTGATTAACATACTTGATTTTTAAATAAAAAAATTAAATGAATCAACTAAAATAATTGTAGTCTTTCATTTATTTATATTTTGTAATTAAGCAATATATGAATAAAATATTTTTTATCTATGAAGGGTTTCAACTTTAAACTACATTATTAATAAAAAAAATTAAAATTATAAAAAAATTAATAAAATTAATAAGAAGGTAAATTAAGGTAATTAAAGAACGAATAAAAACCTAAATCTCTATTATATATCATTATAAATAAATTATAAATATGATATATTTACATTATATAAATGTTATGCTTTGAAAAAAAAAATAAATAAAAAGCCTTGTTTAACTTATTTTTTTTTCTAATCTTATATTATTTGTCTATATAAAATCTATTACAAAAAAAACTAAATAAAATTAGTTTAACACATTAATTTAGATAATACATATTTATAAAAAATATACATTAAGATTTAGAAACGATTCCAATGGTTTCTTGATTTATTTTTAAAGCAAGAATAATTTAATTTAATTAAATCACAAGAATTAATTAACTAAATGCTAAACAATACATTTTTGAGTGGGGAAAAAAACAATTAAAAAAATTAAAATATTTAATTTTGGCCACTGATCGTTTTTATTGCTCCACACACAACCTGGGATTATTTTTTAAATTAATTAAGAAGATTATTTGAATGTCTTATCTTTAGTGTTCCTCGTTCGTTAAGAATAACGAACGCTGTAATTAATCTGGGATGGGAACCTTCAGGTCGTCGTAGATGCTCCGGTGATGATCTTTGAGGTGGGCGCTCATGTTGGCCGTCACTTTGCCCTTGTTGGAGACTTTCGAGAGGCAGATTTTGCAGATGGGGTAACCGGCGCACTCGGCCGGGCCCTCTGTGTCCCTCAGGTACCCGAAATACTTCCAGACCCCCGACCGGACCCTGTGCTCAGGAGGGTAGAGCTCGGGCAGCTCGGTGGCTCCCCCGATGGTGAAAGGGTTCACCTCTCTCTACATCATGTGATGACATCAGAGTGTCGTTATAGCAACGGTTTAACAAAAAAACAAACCTGTGATTCAGCAGAATTTATATATAAAGATTAAAGGAACAAATAATAATAGTGGAATGAGAAGAGTTCAATTAAAAATGACATTTATAGTTTTAAAAACCTATAAATCAAACGAATAAAAAAATCTGAACCATTAAACAAAAAACTTAAAAAATAAACAAATAAATGAATCGATAAATAATTAAAACCAGTAAAAGAGAGCAAATTAAAAACTAAAAATGGTTTAATTAATCTAAAAAAAGTAAATAAAACAAATGAAAATTAATAAATTAATTAATTAAATGGGAAAAAAGAAGGAAAATAGCGTAAATATCTAAGTAAATTTTTTTTTAATTCATAAATGAGTACATTAAAGCAAAAAGTAAAGGCAGAACAAGCGTATATCAATTAATAAAGAAATAAAAACACAAATAAAACAAATAACTAAACAAACGAGTAATAAGGAAAAATAACCAAAAATATAAATTAATGAATAAATGAAGTAAAAAAAACAAACAAACAAAAACAAATCCCAAGCTTTGATAAGTAAATAAAAAGACAAACTTTAAGGAGACACTTAAAAAAAAACAACGTAATATATAAATTAATAAATACACGTTAATAAGTAAATAAAAACACATACTTTAAGTAAACAAAAAAATCATAATATATAAATTAATAAATACACTAAATAAATGATTAATAAATAATAAAACTACCAACATAAACAAACAAAAATATAAATAAATAAAGTTTTGATCAGTAAATAAAAAAACTAACTTTAAGTAAACACTTTTAAAAAAACAACATAATATATAAATAAATAAATGCACTAACTAAATAATTATTAAATAAAATAATACAACTAACAATATAAACAAACAAAAATATAAATTAATGAATAAAAGAAGTAAGAAAAATACACGTTAATAAGTAAATAAAAACACATACTTTAAGTAAACAAAAAAAATCCTAATATATAAATTAATAAATACACTAAATAAATGATTAATAAATAATAAAACTACCAACATAAACAAATAAAAATGTATGAATGAATAAACAAAGAAAAACAAGTAAATAAACAAACATATAAAACAAATAAAATAATAAACAAGGCAAATCAATGTGCCAAAATAATAGATACAAATCCATTCAGTTCTAGATTCTAATTTGACCTACTTTAAATAAAAGTGAGACTTGTGAGGATTTGGTTTTCCGGACGATTGGTGGTAATAACGAGTCACTGTTACCTGCACGTCGGTGTAAATGGCGTTATGGTTTTCCTTTAGGTGCTGCATCATGTTACTCGTCGTTTCTCCTTTCGATATCAGTTTTCGGAAGCAGAGTTTGCAGATGGGGGCGCCGTCCTCCTCCACAGCGCCCTCTTCAGTCTTACGGTATCCAAAGTACTCCCAGAGTTTGGGGTTGTGCTGGCCGCTGGGCGGGTGGAGGTCCGTGGGTAGGAACTGATCTTCGAACGTCTGACTGGTCACTGCGGACTGGGGGTCGGGTCGGGTCGGGTCGTTAGGCTAAATCTCTCTGATGTTTTTATTTGTTGATTTGGGTCGGTACTCACCCGGACCTCGTCGTAGACGTGCCGGTGGTAATCCTTTAGGTGTTTGAACATGTTGGTGGTGCAGCGCCGTTTCGATGCCACCTTCTGCTGGCACAGTTTGCAGATGGGAAAGTCGTCACACACCACCGACCCGTCCGCGTCCTTCAGGTAACCGAAGTAACGCCACACTGCCGACGTCACGTTCTGGGTCGGGGGGTGGAGCTCGGGAGGTTCGATACCCCACTCCGTCCTCAGGGTGGTGATCGCCTCCTACAGGCGACGGAAAGCGGCACGAGACCGACCGTGATGGAAATGATTAAAAAAAAGAAAACAAAACCATTTAGGTTTAAAAATAAGATACATTAATAAATCATAAGTGCATAAAAGAGGGGGAAAAAAAGCTAAATAATTAACTGAATTAAATTAATTTCTTACATTTATTAAGATATCAAACAAACCATTTACGAATAATAAAAATGACAGAAGTAGATGAATTAAATAAATATCAGCTTATAAAGACATAAATAAATAAATAAGTAAATAAAAGAGGAAAAAAATATATAAATAACAAAAAATTTAATTAATTAAATGAACAGTACATTTATTAAGAAATAAAACAAAAAAAGTCACAAATAATAAAAATGAAATAAATAAATAAAATAAACATCAGCTAATAAAGACGTGCATAAACGATAAGTAAATTAAATAAAGTAATAAATCATTAGTACATAAAAGAGGAAAAGAAAATAAAAAATAAATAAAAATAAATAATAATAATAAAAAAAAAAGAAAAAAAATTATTATTATTCCTTGATATATATATATATATATATATATATATATATCTATATATATCAAGGAATAATAATAATAAAAATTAATTAATTAATTGAATTAAATTAATTTCTTACATTTATTAAGAAATTAAACAAATAATTTACAAATAATAAATAAATAGAGGAAATAAAAGAGGAAAAAAATATATAAATGATAAAAAAGTTAATTAATTAATTGAACAGTACATTTATTAAATAATAAAACAAAAAAGTTACAAATAATAAAAATTAAATTAATTAATTAATTAAATAAACATCAGCTAATAAAGACATGCATAAATGATAAGTAAATTAAATAAATAAACAAACAAATCACTGAATAAAGAAATAACTAAATAGTAAGCAAATAAATAAACAAAATAAATGAACATCCCATTAATGAATTAAAATAGAAATATATAAATAATACCTAAATTAATTAAATATATTAATTAAATGAATAAACATGGACAAAATACACAAGTAACAAATAAATGAATAAATAAATATGCAAACAGAAAAAATAAGTATATAAATTAAATAAATAATGGATTTTTAAAAATCTATCAGTTATTATAAAAATAAAGAGGTAATAAAATAATGAGCAAATAAACTAAATAAACCAAAAATAAAGAAAGAAATCAAGACAAATATATTAATGAATAAAGAAACATAAATAATCAGCAAAATAATTGAACAAAAGTTGTTAAATATATAAAGCGATTAAATATTTGAATTAATAATTCTATTAATAAACACTTAAGTAACAAATAAGTGAATAAACAAATATGCAAACAGAAAAAATACTTCAATTAAAAAACTAAATAATGAAATAAGCAAAAATCGGTCAGTTCATGTAGAAATAAAGTACAAAAAACATCGAATAAATAATAATTAAATAAACTAAATAAAGCAAAAATAAATAAAAAAAGAAATCAAGACAAATATATGAATGAATAAAAAAAAACATAAATAATAAGTAAGTAAATCAGAAAATAATTTAAAACAATTTAACAAATGACAGAAATAACAGAGATCAAAAAATCAATCAATCAATCAATCAATCAATAACCAGTCACTCTGACCTGGACCTCGTTATAGAAGGACTGGTGCTTCTTGCGGAGGTGCTTCAGCATGTTTGTTGTGGGCGACCCTCCGCTGGGGGGTTTGATCAGTTTCCGGAGGCAGATCTTACAGATGGGGGCACCGTCGTCCAGAAGGAGACCGTCTGTATCTTTGGGGTATCCGAAATGATCCCATAGCTTAATATCGCCCTGCTCGGTGGGAGGGAACAGTTCCATGGGTCTGTAGATGGATTTCTTAGCTACGGCCGGCTAAAACACACACACACACACACACACACACACACACACACTGCACCTTTAATACTGATCCCTGTGAGTTTATAAATAAATACTTGAGATCAGATCTGATCTTTAACTCGTTTCCACCTTCACTTCCTTATAGATGTCCAGGTGATACGCTCGCAGGTGCATCAGCATGTACGTGGTCCCGCCCCCTTTGGCGATCACTTTCTGCTTACACACTCTGCAGATGGGGTAACCGTCACACACCAGAGCCCCTTCCGTGTCTTTCGGGTATCCAAAGTACTTCCAGACGGGGGACAGGCCGTCTAACGAGGGGAGGTGCAGCTCCCTGGACTCCAGCTCCATTTCAGGTCTCGGGGGAACGAAAGCGGCCTGAGATAAAATACGGAACGGATCAGAACTCATTTCTGTATTATTATTATTATTATTATTATTATCAGCTAAAGATATCAGCATGCATTTAATTCATTCATTCATTAAAGCTCCAACATTAACGGGCTAAAACAGAGTTTTATACAGGATAGCGCCACCTAGTGACTCACTGAAAAAAACAGAGGCATAAATAATAATAAATGAAAAAACAAATATGAAGTAAATGAGCAAATATGCACTAATGAAGAAGTAAAATTTAAAAAATTGTCATAAGAAAGGCATTAGAAATGAGTAAATAAATTAATAAATATTAAATAAAAAAAGAAAGGTATAATAAATAAATAAATAAATAAATAAATAAGTCAACAGCTAGAAACTCATACATAAAAATTAAACGCATAAATAATAAGTACATTTTAATAAACAGAGAAGCTAATTATAAAAAAGAAAGAGGTAAAAAAAATAAAAAACAACCGTCAAGCTATAAAGATATAAACAAATAAAGCTGAAAATAACTAGAAATAAAAAAATATATATATTAAATAATAGATAAACAAATAAATATTAATTAATAAACAATGCATAAATATAAGAAAATAACCGAAATAAACAAATATGAAATAAATACGCAAATATGCACTAATGAAGACGTAAATAAAAAAAAATTGTCATAAAGAAAGGCATTAGAAATGAGTAAATAAATTAATAAATATTAACTAAAAAAAAGAAAGGCATAATAAATAAATAAATAAATATATAAACACATAAATATTAATTAATAAACAAATGCATAAATATAAGAAAATAGCAGAAATAAACAAATATAGAAAATAAATACAAATAATAAGTAAATGAATAACAATAAAATTATTGATTAGACATTCGATAAAAGACTTAAACAAGGCAGAGCCCTCTACTGTCCAAAAAATGCAATTGCATCAGGTGATACGGTACCCTAATTTGGCCGTAGGTGGTACGGTACCTTGATTTGGGTGTAGGTGGTACGGTACCTTGATTTGGCCGTAGGTGGTGCGGTACCTTGATTTGGTTGTAGGTGGTGCGGTACCTTGATTTGGTTGTAGGTGGTGCGGTACCTTGATTTGGGTGTAGGTGGTACGGTACCTTGATTTGGTTGTAGGTGGTACGGTACCTTGATTTGGTTGTAGGTGGTGCGGTACCTTGATTTGGTTGTAGGTGGTACGGTACCTTGATTTGGTTGTAGGTGGTACGGTACCTTGATTTGGTTGTAGGTGGTACGGTGGTAGTCCCGGAGGTGGGTGAACATGTTGGTGGTGTTCCCTCCTTTAGCCGAAACTTTCTTCTGGCACAGTTTGCAGATGGGGAAGCCATCGCACTGAACCAACCCTCCAGCGTCCCGCGGGTACCCGAAGAACTTCCATACCGCCGACTTGACCTTGTGCGTAGGAGGGTACAGGTTCGAGGAGTTGGACTCCAGTTCCAGGACGATGGAGCTCAGAACCTCCTGCAATCAAAAAGGAGCACAAAGACGGTAACGGGACGTCCCTGCAGGTCCGGGCTCTGGGTCAGAAGGTCTGGACCTGAGTGTACCTCGGGTTCGGTGTAGACGGCGTTATGGTTCTCCTTCAGGTGCTGCCTCATGTTCCGGGTCGTCTCCCCCCGAGACACCAGCTTCCTCAGGCACAGTTTGCAAAACGGCGCCCCGTCCTCCTCCAGCGCCCCGTCTGCGTTCCTGCGATACCCGAAATGCTCCCACAGGACGGCGTTGTGCTGCCCGCTGGGGGGATGGAGGTCATCGGGCGATCGGACGTCCTCGAACGTCTCGCCGGTCACTGCGGACTGAGAGAGGTTTGGGCTTAAAGCGTTAAAGCGAAGCAGGGACGTATTTTATTCGTATCCGTTTCTCGGGACGTACTCTGATCTCGCTGTAGTTGCCGCGGTGACAGTCCTTCAGGTGTTTGAACATGTTGGTGGTGTTTCCTCCTTTCGAGGAAACCTTCTGCTGGCAGATCTTGCAGATGGGGAAGCCGTCGCACACCACCGTCCCCTCCGCGTCCTTCAGGTAGCCGAAATAATCCCAAACCGGAGACGTGACGTTCTGGGTCGGAGGGTGGAGCTCCAGGGAGTCGTTCCCCTGCTCGGGTCTCCAAGCCCCGATGGCTTCCTGTAGGGAGTTCCGTAAGATCGGCGTAAGATCTAAGTACACCACGCCCCACCCCCGGGTCGTACCTGCAGCTCCTCGTAGACGGACGGGTGGTGTCTGCGCAGGTGCCTCAGCATGTGGGTGGACAGTTTGACCCCCTTGATGGACGTCACCAGTTTCAGAAGGCAGATCTTACAGACGGGCGCTCCGTCCTCTTCGACGTCCCCGTCCGCTTTTTTCGGGTAGCCGAAGTGTTCCCATAGCCTGATGTCCAGCTGGCAAGCGGTCGGGCAGTGGAGTTCCGACGCGCTGAACTGGACCCGTTCGGTGGCAGGCTGGGATAAACAGATCCGGATTAAATGAGGCTGAACTCGGGATCGATAGAGGAGGAGGAACCGGCCGGACGTTACCATGATCTGCTGGTAGACGTTCAGGTGGTTGATCTTCAGGTGCTGGAACATGTTGGCCGTGTCGCCGTCTTTAGACTCCACCCTCTGACGGCACATCCTGCACACGGGGAAGCCGTCGAACTCCACCGACCCTCCCTCGTCCTTCGGGAAGCCGAAATGTTCCCACACCGGGTACGGGACGTTCTGCGTGGGCGGGTAAAGGCCCGGAAGCTCGGGGGCGTCTCCGGGACTCGGGTCCGACTGAAACGACACAGAAAGAGGTCCTGAATGTTAAAAGCAGCACTGGGGAGCCGTGAGGGATCACGGGGCGATGGTCTTACGTTGATTTGGGCGAACACCGACTCGTGACTCTCCTGGAGATGCTGCATCATGCCGGACGCCGCCGCGTCTCCGCCCGATCCCGCCGTCCAGCCGCAGATCTTACAAACCGGGGTCCCGTCGTCCATCGGGGCGTCGTCTGAACATTTCGAGGGTTCGAAGTGATCCCATAATTTAGGGTTGGGTCCGGGTGGTGCAGGGAGCGCTCGGGGTGCGGAGTTCGGGAGCAGGTCGTCCGGGAGAGTCGGCTAGAATGGAACGGGACGAGAAGGTTTTCACATTTTCGGTAAAGTTCTGACGTTTGAGCTCGGTTTTGCTCGTTTTGTATAGTAAAGGTGGGCAATAAAGCGATATTTTATCGTATCGTGATAGACGATATGTTCTCCCGAGCACGTTTTGAATAAAAATCACTTTACTAAGTACAGGATAATATTTAAATAGTAATACTTAGGGATCATTTTATTGCACTCCTGTATCGCGATAATATCGTGTATCGCCAAAGTGCCTATAAATATTGTGATATGATTTTGACCATAATCGCCCAGCCCTGAACTAAAGTCTAGTTCACATTGTACAATGTATGGTCACCTATTTTGGGATTTTTTTTGTTGTCCTTCTTGGGCCAATTTGCCTCTTTTGGGCTTGTTTCCATGAACCCAGTTGCTTGTTTCTGTGGCGGGATCTGGCAACCCTGGATTTAAAGGCAGTCTATTGTAAACTCCGGCTCAAATTTAAGGCTTTTAAATTTCAAAACGGACTGCATGGGAACAAAAGTACGGAAGCGATGGTCGGGTCGACCGTCTCGATCCACGGAAACGACAATTCGATAAGGTCGCCGGTCCGAGCCGCAAAGGTCCGTACCCTGATCTGATCGTAGACGGCCCTGTGATGATCTTTGAGGTGTTTGAACAGGTTGGTGGTGTTCCCCCCTTTAGCCGGGATGCCCAGGTGGCACAGCTTGCAGATGGGAAGCCCGTTACACACCACCGACCCTTCGGCGTCCTTCAGGTAGCCGAAATGCTCCCAAACCGCAGACTTGACCCTGTTCGTCGGCGGGAACAGGACCAGCCCCGTTCCTCCTTCCGCCGCTCTCAGAGCGGTCGAGGCCACCTGAGATCAGAACAGGGGTTTAAGGTCCGGGTCAGAAGGTCCGCAGGCGAGTCGGACCTTTTCGGAGTTTACCTCGGGTTCGGTGTAGACGGCGTTATGGTTCTCCTTCAGGTGCTGCCTCATGTTCCGGGT
Organism: Parotocinclus maculicauda; assembly: GCA_034780255.1. NCBI lineage: Eukaryota > Metazoa > Chordata > Actinopteri > Siluriformes > Loricariidae > Parotocinclus > Parotocinclus maculicauda. Next base: position 84 of record JAUZSU010177702.1, on the reverse strand, counting down.
CGTCTCCCCCTGAGACACCAGCTTCCTCAGGCACAGTTTGCAAAACGGCGCCCCGTCCTCCTCCAGCGTCCCGTCTGCGTCCCT
>JAUZSU010177691.1:0-12744 GCA_034780255.1 Parotocinclus maculicauda | reverse complement strand
CACACACACACACACACACACACACACACACACACACACACACACACACACACACACACACACACACACACACTGACGTAGAAGACTATTTCTGTGCACCTTCCTGTTAGCCTCCATCTGTCCTTACTACATCAGTACCTTTTATCTGTTATCTTGCTACCAGTGTGATACTTACAGGCTGGTAAAAAAAACACTACATCAAAAAATAAACCTGTTTTTTTAACATGGTTCAATTCTCTACTACAGCTTAATTCTTACTGGAAAGAAAAGGGAGAGATCTGTAAGCTCTGTAAACTGGTATGCTGCCAGACAATTATGTCTCAACTGCCTAAACCATCTAAAAGGCAAAAATGCAGAAAATAAATCAGATTTTCCTCCAAATATGTGCCAGTGTGTCACAGCTCATGAGACAGACAGTGAAACTGACGTTGTTCCCATGGTGCCCACCTCCATCTGACCCACAATAACCCACTAGAAATATCTGCTCCAATTTCGAAGAAATATTTCAAACCGCAAAGCGCTAGAATGGCTCGAAATTTCACTTAAGTGCTGTTTTTATTTTACTCAGGGTTTTATTTTTGAAATGTCTGAAATTATCTCTTCATGTCACGATCCTTAAACAGTTTCTTAACAAGTTGGTGCTCTATCTTGCTGAAAGGCGCAGATGCCATTATGGAATAGCGTTGTCATGAAGGAGTGTATTTGGTCTGCAACAATATTTCGGTAGGTGGCACGTTAAGTTAACATCATCATGAATGCCAGGGCAAGGCTCCCAAGCTTTACACTCCCCAGAGCACCAGACTGACAATGACATTAACTTCACCTGTCAGTGGTTTAAATGTTATGGTTGATAGGCCTATTTGACCCACAGTAACGTCACACTTAATGAGCAGAATTAATTGACGTAATTGGCCAGTTCTGTTGCTAATGTGCTAACATAGTGCTCTATATAGTATGTAGAATGTAGGGAACAGTGAACAGAGGACCTTACAAGCCTACAACTACAGGTCCTTCACAATAACATGCAACTAAAATGTGATTCACAGCTTTAAGAAATCTATTGGAGATTTACCTTTACAAGATTTACATTTACTAATTTCAATAAGCAACCCAAGCAACTGGGGCGTAAGACTCTCGCACAAGTGCTGGGGCTTAAACTCTAAACCTGCTGATCTATAGTCCAGTACCTGGACCAGTGAGTCACAACAGCTGACATTATGTTAAATCTGACAACCTTACTGAATAATGTAAGCACTTTATCCTGACAGCAATGGATACAGATCTGTTATTTTTATTATTACTATTATTATAATTATTCCTATTATTAGCAACTGGTGAATATAGTAATTATGCATTTTAGTGTACGCATGCTTTTAACACAAGGACGGCATAGCTATATGTTCAAATGAACTTCAGTAACATCCTGCAGTGAGGGTTTAATTGTTGAAGGATAGTGTGAATTCTGAACTGAATTCTTTTTTGTACGAAGAAGATAGAAAACGATGCAAAACAGGAACTATGAGCATAACTTCAGTGTGAAGTAATTCAGTAGATTTGTTGGTGGTTTTCCTCCCAAACCTTCTATTCAATTAAGGTTAGAACTTTGACTTGGCCATTCCAAAACATTTATTTTCTTTAAAAATTCTTTGGTAGAAGGACCTGTGTGCTTAGGCTCGTTGTCTTGCTGCATGAACCACGTACTTTTGAGATTCAATTTGGTACAGACGTCTTGACGCATTTCCTTTAAAATGTGCTGCAATAATTCAGAATTCATTGCGTCATTAATGATAGCAAGCCCAGATGCAGCAACATAGACCCGAAACAAGTTTCACAGATGGGCTACAGTTCTGGAATTGGAATGCAATGCTTTACTTTCTTCAGGCATAATGTTCTCAATTTAAACATTTCTTTAAACATTTCTTTAATTTCTATAAACATCTTCCTGCAACCCTGCCATGTACACCATTGTTGTTCAGTGTTCTCCTAACTCCTGAACATTAACAGTAGCAATGTGACAGAGGCCTTTAGTTGCTCAGAAGTAACACTCGGTTCCTTGTGGCCTTGCAGACTTTCACAGGCCTTGGTAAATTGGAGGAAAAAAAAAACTGATGATCATGTAGATCATACTTTAGCAGGAAATACAGAAAACTCCAAAGGGTTCACAAACTTTCAAGCACCATAAGGGTGTGTAACCTCTGTGCCTCTATCCATGACCCTATTTGTGTTTTCTTAAATCATAAGGCCATATAGGGGTAAAATCACCATATTTTCACGATGTGTGATCACATACTGAGAAGAGTGATTTCTTGATTTCAATTGCAAATGTGCTACACTTTATTCAATTAAACAGGAATAATGACACTCTTTATAATTAAACATGCAGTTTTGTCAATGTTCTTTAAGCACTGACGATATCCTTCATTGGCTCAGAAGAGCATATTGTCTATCGCAATAACAAAATGGATCATGATATCATAGAATATTGTTATATTGCCCCACCCCTAGGCTCATATGTACAAGTTATGTGCTTATATTTTTTCTACTGAAATAATCAATGGCAGTATTTTAATCTCTTTCACGTTTACTTTAGTACTGTAAAATAAAACTGTCCTGGACATAATTGGCAACAGCAACCCAAGAAAGAAAAGGCATTAAGTGAGTTTAAAAGCATTAATTGAGTGTGACACATCATTAGTATTCATGCAGCCAAACCACTCACAGTGTCCTACACAAGGCCACACTGCTGACACCCCACATGCCTCTGAGCAAGCAGTTCCAGGGAAGGTACAGTGACGGTAAAAAGCAATCTGATTTTGAACTGGGTCAATAGCCTGAAGATGTATTAGCATAACAATGATTTGTGTGATATTAAAAATACATGAGGAGTATGCTAGGGAAATAACGAGGCAAATTAATAAGCTTTATGCCTATTGAACTTAAACTACATTCCTCAGTATATCTGTCTGCTCCCTTATGGCTGTTCAAGATTGGCTAAAATGATCAAAGTCATGGCGTAATAATAATAATAATAATAATAATAATAATAATAATAATAATAATATTCAATGTAAAGAACCATGATAAGTGAAGTTAATAGCTTAACATAAACATGGAGATCATGTGATGGAAGTACGTAAGACAGTTTGTACGTAGTATATAAATGTATTTATATGACACCAAAATACTCTAACGAACATTTTGCCAGATTAAGCTCAACAGTATTACAATATAATATAAGTTTATCAAAATGAATGTAATGACTGAAATCGGGGCAGTGCCTCACCTGAAAAATATGCAATTCATAAAAATTCCAATAAAAAACTGAATTTTTAAAAGTACAGTTTATATATTATTAAACAAAGCTTTTTCCCTCTGATGCATGTTAGAAATTCCACTATTACATTTACTGGGGAATGAATCCTGACTCAAATAGGCTATGCATGCATTAAGAATGCAATATCATATGGGAAAAAACACTGCTTAATCAAACCAACTTGTTAAGAATAACTGAATGTACACGTCCTTCCCGTGCCTGCGTGGATTTACTCGTGGTACTCCGGTTTCCTCCCACAGTCCAAAGACATGCATGTTAGGTTAATTGGTGTCTCTAAAGTGGCCCTTAGTGTGCGACCATCCAGGGTTGTTCCTGCCCTTGTGCCGGGTGGGCACCGGCTGGCCCACGACCCCATGTGGATTGAACGGACGGTAATGAATGAATTAATGAGTAGGATACAAAAGCCATTCTGAAATGGTACACATTCTGTCCACGTGATGGTAAGGAAATCAGCATTTGTTGGCCCAAGTGCCTCTTGTTTGCTCTTTCAATGCTTGCTTGCCCCTTGGAAGCACCATCAGTGGTGGACAGTGTTTAGGATGGTTAGCATACTGTGGCAGTACGGCATCACACTCAGCATGGTGACATGCACTGTGTGTTAAGACACATGGATTAAAACATTTTGTGACTTGTGCCCCCGTAGCCCTTCCATCAGTTCTTTCACTGACCTGACCACTGACATCATGTGACACATACACTCGACATCTTTATACACACTCACACTCTATGGGAACGTACTGATTGTATTATTGTATCAAACAATAATTTACCTAAAATGCATGTCTTTGGACTGTGGGACGGAGCCAGGACAGTGCTAATCACTGCACTATTGTGCCACTTCAGTTACTTGTGAAATGATTAGAAATTATTGCACCTAATCAAATACTAAGTGCATTTATACTATAAGGATAAAAATTGAATGCAGCAAAGGCTCGACTTACCACTATTTTTGAAAGATGATTGCCATTTTTTCAGTTTGTAATTTGCCCAGCACTCCATGTTGAGTAAGTGAACTAATAGGCCTCATAGTAACTCTTTTCAATATGTTGTTCATCTGTAATGAATGTAAAGCAATTGCAAATGGAAAACATTTTGTTGCAGCCAGAGCACCAATGGATAGTTTATGTTTAGTTAATATTATATTTAATAAGTCTCACATGGCTAGTTGGCACTTGGAGCTCTTTGCATATGGAAGTGTCTGTCTGTCCTTGCTTCTTTTTGCATGAGATTGCGTTTTCTCCCTTCTCATAAGAAGTCTATTGATTTAATTGACCCCGGTTAAAGGATGTAAAAGGGGTTTTATGATTAATTGGGAAGAAAATCAACTTGTAAATCCACAGGGTGGGTGAGAGCGAGAAAGACAGACAGATACTTAATGGACTTGGGACATGGATATTGATTAGCTACCCTGCAGCTAAATTAATTTTTCCAATCTTGGATTAATTAAGAGAGCCCTGTGTGAGGGGGCAGCTGTAAATAAAAGCAGGGTGCAATTGGATGAGAAAGAGAGAAAGAAAGAGAGAACAATGGGTGATGTTCCTGTAAATACTGTGAACAAGTCACACTATTAACATGGCACTCGCTCACAGTCAAAATGTCAAAGAGAAAATCAGTTTAGCAAAGAAAAAAATCCCTTGTGTTGAAGATCATTAGTCTCTTCTAATTGGGGAGCTACAATCCTAAAATTGTATTACTGGTCACTGGAGCGCCACTTCTATTGCATTATGAAACTCAAGTCAAAGTGTGTGTTTGTGTATGTCAGAATAACAAATTAATTTAAACACAAATTATTTTATTCAGAATAAGCACCCTGCAAAGAACATTTGAAGTCTGTTTAAGACCAACATAAGGTAATTAACTAGAAAGACAGAAAGTGTCACCACTGACACTGACACTGTTTGGTGCGTCTTTATGCAGCCATGGTGAAGCCCCTCCTTACCTCCATCAATGGTTTTTAATTACTGAGACTGATTACGATACGTCTGAGAGTGAAAGGAGCGAACGCAGCCCATCGATCACACAGCTGTGCTGATCAATCAGCCAAAGCATGATTACTGGTGCTGCCTCTGTCCATTATAGCATTAATAAGTCAACATTAAGTTTTTCCCATCCTCTTGCAAGCATTTGGTAAATGAGCTGGCTCACCTGGCCTTTCCCTTCTTTTCATTGAATTATGCCCAAAAGTTGGGTTGGGCGAGAGATAATCAATACATTGTTCGGCACTTTACCAAGACTCATCATGACTGTAGGAGGACATTGTTTACCTTCAATATATATGTAGTATAAAACTATGGGATAGATATCTAAAACTATTCAAAAACTTAAAATAGAACATTTCAAGTATTCAGTTTTGTGAAATCTAACACTGACTTCACCCCTCACCAGGTTGGCATAGTTCAAGCATCAGAGGTGGCAGAATTACACAAGCGCTTAACTGACGTAACGGCACTACTAATCTGATAAACATACCTAAGTAAAAGTTGTCATATGGCTTAAATATTTTATTCAAGAAGAATGTACATGCTACTAAATGTACAAATGTGCTTAAAACAAAAAAGTTAAAGTGTTTTTTAAAAGCCTACAAATTCCATATCGGATTAGCCCACTGCTGGCGCAGCATACTTGGGAAGTCTCAAATGCATCCGTATGAGATCACTGGAAGGTGAAGAGCAAACAGCTCCTAGACAAAGAAACACAATTATGCACAGCAGGGGTAGTGGCTCAGGATCAAGCCCTGCTGCACAGAAAAAGCATGTCAGAGACTTGCACCAGCTACACAGCTGACAAAGTTTAAATACAGCTTAACTAGTAGTACACTATATCCAAATGTATAAGTATGTAGAAAATTTAACTAGTGAATTCAGTGATTTTGGCATGGTTGCCTCACAGCTCCATCGTCTCTGGTTCAATCTCAATCATGGAGTCCACCTGTGCGGAATTTGTATGTCCCACTGTGTCTATATGGGTTACTCCGGGTTTTTGAGTTTTCACACAAATTTTCAAAGACATGTTAGGTTAATTTGTGTTTCTGAAGTGCTGTGAATGTGTGTAAGTGTATGTACCCTACAATGGATTTGCAACATCTCTAGGGTTGGTTCTGCCTTTCACTCTGTTCCACTGGCTAGGCAGCATCTTTCCCACAACCCTGAGCAGAATAAAGCAGATAAATGAATAAGGATAAATGAATTCAGTGATTTTAACCAACCAACAAATGCATACATTTACAGCTATGCCACTTCTGGACTGGACTATTTAATGTAGAACATACTAAATATATACTATAGATGCTATATCACCATCAGAAGATAACCCAACCTGAAAGTCAGTTGGCCAAATTACAACAGTGCTATCACTGTCTATTGCTGTTAGTGAGCAAAAAATACCATTCTATTGAGAAATTTAGGATGTATATAGTGTAAATATTGTCTACCCAATGTTTCAATGCTTTCTGCTAAGTTATAGACATCTACTTGGTTTCCATAGCTAAACTCGTTTTCAGATGAATCATGCCTTACCAACGGGTAATTCTATGAATAAATCTGGTTTGGTGGATGGCAGGAAAGTCTGTCAGAATATGGTTTTCAAGTTTGATGCAACAGGGATAATGGTGGGATGCTGTTTTTGTGATTTGCCATGGGAACACAACTACATCGTAGGGAAATTTGTGCTTCCTACTTAACTGAATGCCATTTCCTGTATCCGCCTGACAATGCTGTCATGCTTAAATAATTGTTTTTAAGCTTGTTGTAATAACCTTCTTGTTTGCACAGAGCCATGCCTCCATAAACATGCATGTTTTTAGATTTGTGATTGAGTTTTCCTGTCTACAAATGTTTCACTATATAGTCTATGTTAACATGACTATACATCTTCTATTAAGAGCTAAAGTGAAGCGAGAGTCTTCATAATGTCTCTTAAAACAAGTTAGCTTGATGTGCACCAGTAACATCCTCCATCCCCTTAAGTGAGCCATCCATTAGGTGTGATAGTGCATAACTGATTCTGAATCAGATTACTTCCTCAAAGATATCTGGCTCCCAAAGGTGAATATGAATACTGAATATAAATGCTGAGCAGCATCAGTCAAAGGAAATTGAATATTCCCTGTAACTGCCTAGAAAAGATGTAACTCAGGTGGTGCAAATTATAGCAACGGTGTGACAACTAAGTCATGAACTTTTCAACCTTAAACTCGAAATAATCATTTTTATGCTTAATTCACATATTCTGTGGTAAGTGAACTGCAAAATACCTTGATATAAAAAAGGATTTGTATTTCTTTGTAAATGAGAAACTGAATACAGAGTGAGAGAAACACATATGCAAGATTTTACAATTCATACTATATTAACACACATCACACTATGTGATAGAAAGATTAATAAACAGATATAATTATATCTGAAATATGAACTGTTGATGATAATGTACATTTTTATGGTTCCATTCAATAGTGTATCCATGTGTAAGTCTGAGAAAACTGTCTGTGCCCCTGTGCATTTAGACATTGGAAACATTGACTGTGTGTAACTTTTTATCTGGAAAGTGTGTATGATTGTGTGTACAGATTCTGGGAGATGCAGGTGTGATTGGATATCGATCCAGACTGCAATGTCACTCTGCAGAAGGCTGACACATGCACACAAACGGTAAAACTGCAGAGACTCTCTCTTGTTCTCACTCACTAACACACACACACACACACACACACACACAAGCACACACCGCCCATACAGACACACATGCATACCTAAGTAGGAGCTGCACACTTCTGCAGTCTATAAGGCAAATAGAGATCAACCATTATCAAGTCAATTAAATTCTGGAGAGCTTACAAAAACATGTAGAATGCCCCTCATGACAGCGCATGCCAAATTTGTTCCCTTTTGCCATTTTATGTGTAGTTATAAGCTTCTTAAATATGTAAATGTAGCAAATTTTGTACTAAATTAAAAAACAATAAGCTTATCATGTAGTGCTGTATTTTATAAATCTGCTGTATCATTACTGTATTCAGCCCCATCAACTGTAAGTAGTGTACTGTTCCCTATATAGTGTTAATTAATTACTAGATCTCATCAACCATTTTCTCTACCTCTGCCCCACTCTGTTAGACAATTAAACCTCTAGGTTTACTTGTGATATAGTATGTGAATCCCCAAAGGAAAGCAAACATCTGAACCCTCATGAACAAAAGCCTTAATAAAGAGAAAAGGTGAGAAAGCAAGAGTGAGTGAGGGCATGTAGGGGTCATAGGTTTCCTTGTGGCAATAACTTTATTTGAGAAATAAAAATTGCAGGCCATTAGGGCCGGTGAATGGAAGCCCTTTTTATTGAGCGCTGAGCTTTTATGATAATTTAATAAGCGCTTTTGCCCTGGCAGACTGTGCAGGGGCCTTTGAGCAGTGGAGGATAGAGACGGGAGCTACTGCTTCTCAGTTACACTCTTTATCCTGAAGTCCTTTTATGAGTTTAAATCTCAATCACACGATAAGAATCTCTCCCACATCCAACTGATCATATTCAGTTTGCATAGTCAATATGCTCATCTCAGATATGCACAGATATGCCAGGAAACTGATCCTGATGCTGCTTGTGTTGTTCTGTTTAGGTAATAATGGGCTGTTACATGTACTGCCCTGTGTATATATTTTATTGTCCTAAACTTGGGACTGTCCTTTATCCTATGAAGGACTATATTTGAAGACCAGCAGGAGTATTTTACGTTGAATGTAGGAGTGGGAGCCAATTAAGATGTTTTAATGTGATTGGGATATGTCTGCAGGATCTAGTGTAGGCAAGAGTTTCACAGCTGGATGTTTTGCTTATTGCAACTTGTGTTTTCCCCCTTCAGCCCTGCCAAGATCTCCTGTCTCTTGGAACTCCCTGCCAAAAAGAGGGAAACAAGAAAGTCAAGTGCCTCCATACACCTTGCTGCTCCAGAGAGAATGAGCCTACATGAAGGCACACTACCAAATACAAATGGTAATTCCAAAATTCTAATTCAAACATACAGTAATGTGAAAATGTCTTAGGCATTCTATATTTTTCAACTCACAATCTGCTTGTTCTTTATTTAAGTAATGGTGATTATTGCACATAAACTCCAGCAGCATCTTGGTGTACAAATCACTCATTTTGGATGTCATCCATGCCAACACAGCACCAACACATCAGTGTCACAGCAATGCTGAGAATGATGGTCCTGAAGGGGTCCTGACCAGAGTAAAGGGGACTAAGAAAGTACATAGAGAAACAGACAGCAGTCTGTGATTGTAAAATAAAGTGCATTGATTACCAAAGCTTAAATAAATGTTAAGCAGATAATGAACTGCAAAATATGGAATGCCTAAGACTTTGGCACAGTGCTGTATTCACAGTTGCATTTGCCAACAGATTGTCCAACACTGGAATGATACACTGTCACTTTACTATTAAATTAGTCAACAAACAAACATTTTTTTATTCTTCAACAGCCTGTTATTCATGCAGAGACAGCACAGCTACAATCTTCACAAAGTGTCAGGCACAGTATTGGATTCATAAAGTACCTGGTTGAGGTGGAAGATGTTTTTATTTGTATTTTATTGCGTTCTAATGGAGAAACTGAGAAACAATTATGTTGTCATTTTGCCACAAAGTAACACGGTAACAGTGCTTCTGCTGGTGCAGTATAAGGCTATCAGAGGCTACTCTTGGTGATTGTACCTCTTGGTTTGAGATCATTGACTGCTAAACATGCCTCTACAGTGCACTCAATGGCATTTTACCCAGATGACTTTGAAAAGTGGTGCATCATTCAAGAAGCATGATAGTTGTTTTAACGAACTGTTCAACTTTAAGGCCATTCTGACGAAACTATAAAGAGGTGTTGGCAGCATTGGTTCCATAAGAACATGCACACACAGTGAAGCTCTGGAAGGTCCTGACAAATAACCAATAGAGAGAATTGTTTGATCTGTGTTCAAGACAGTTCCCACAGTCCATCATCCAAACACATGCCGCCTTTACTGCATACCACTTCCTCTACTTAGACCATTTGCAAATGCTTAGCAGAAGGAAATGTGCTGTCACTGTGCCTATTACATGTCGTGCAATTGACAGTCAACCACTGTCACCTTTGGTTGCAGTGGTGGAAAAGAGTCTTGATGCTTGTCTTCCTTTCATCATATGTAGATGATCCAGTCAAGCCAAGCTGTGTCTCTGAGAGCACGAGGAACAGATCATGGTTTGAATAGAGCCTTTAGGTAAGATGGTGCTGATCAATTTTGGCTTTGTAGGCAAGCTTCAGGGTTTTGTATCTGATGTGGGCAGCTACAGGGAGCCAGTAAAGTTAGCCCAGCAGTGGAGTGACATGAGAGAACTTGGGTAGATTAAAAACCAGACAAGACACCGCATTCTGAATGAGTTGTAAAGGGCTAATTGTATGGACTGGAAGACCAGTCAGAAGAGAATTGCAGTTATCTAGTTTTGATATAACAAGAGACTGGACAAGCACCTGCATGGCTTCCCTGGAAGAGAAGGATAAAGTTCCCCTGATGTTGTAGAGCAGGTACCTACATGACGAGGTCAGTTTGGAAATATGACCAGAGAAGCTTAGCTGGTTGTCAATGATAACTCCAAGATTTCTTGCATTCTCAAAAGGTGTGATGGATGAGTTAAACTGGGAGATGGCAAGATCTTGATACAGCAAGCCCATCCACAGAAATTTAAAGCAGTTCAGTTTTGCGGTGGTTGACATCCATGATGAGATGCTCTAAAGACATGCTGAGATAAGAGTGGAGATTTGAACATCTGTTGGGTGGAAAGGGAGGACAAACTGAGGAAGAACTGTCATCAGCATAACAGTTAAAGGAGAAGCCATGAGAGATTATGACTTCACCAAGAGAACGGGTGAAGAGAGAAAAAAGAAGAGGTCCCAGAACTGAGCCTTTTTGTGTTGTACTGTGGTTGACTGTGTCAAAGGCAGCTGAAAGGTCAAGAAAGATCAAAACCGAAGAAAGTCTGGATGCTGTGGCAGTCTGAAGTTTCTGTGAAGTGAGCTGCCTTGAAAACAGACTGGTTGTGATCCTGTAGGTCATGTTGTGAGAGAAAGGTTGATAACTGGTTATAGAATGTTCTAGTTTTTTTTTTAAGTGGATAGAGAGAAGCGATAGAGAGAGTGATACCATATCCTGCACTTCAGAAAGGCCAATTATGTAATGAATCTCAATTGTTTTGTAGGTTGAACCATGTTCCTTCAGGCATAACTCACTGCAAATAACAGGTGTCTCCACCCTGAACTTCAGTGTTTCATCTCAGGTCAATCTCCTAAACCTGATTACAGCACAGTGGGACTCTACCCACGCCTTCACTACCTATAGTACATAAAAACACATTCTCACATTCTCAGCACCTCTGTGTTTCCTTTTCCCATCATCCACTCTCTCTTCTATTGTTCTTTCCTCTCAGTCTTTATTGATCGGTTCTTATCAGAAAAGAAGCTAAAGCACTAGAGCAGTTGTTTGCATCAAACAGATCTCTTTGGTTAAGTGGGGTTAACCAGCTAGTCAGATCATCTAGCCAAGAGTCTGTCAGCGCTGATCCATTTTGTAAAAACATTATGTAGTCTTGCGTGCAGAGTGTAGTATAGTATTGGGGCAGTAGCTAGTACAGGGGCAGCAGAGAGTGTTTTGCATTACACATATTTATTTTAATAGGGTTTGCTCTCTGTCCATGAGTAAAATTAAGTAATTGCAGTACTTTTTTGGGGAGCTTTTTTAATGGTCTTCTGGGAGTTGTGGCTTTGAGGTGTGCGATGAGTCATACTGTTGCAGTATCAATCCTTCTACATAGAGATCTAAACAAGCATTTTTACTTGTGGTCTCAAAACATTTGGCCCCCAGCTCTACATCAAGCCATGTTGGATGCATGCCAATTAGAGCACATGTTAATATGAGGACATACTTTTTAAAGATAGACATTTACAATGGAAAAGCTCATATTTCTATTACTTCACACAAAATAATATACACTTCTGCTCCCCAGCTTGGTGAGACTGTGTGTGATGGAATGGATTGTGCTGTTGTTATAGTGTAGATATTAGCAGGACATTGATCTAGAACCATCAATACTTTTTCTTGCTGACATTATCATTTCACCAATGAAGGGAAAAGAGAGTGAGCGAGAGATGGAGAGATGTACTTCTGCAGGATCATTTTAATAATGCTTGTTCAAAGTGTACACAGAAGATAACAGGGTCACTATGATTTGGATGTCTTGATCCATCATCAATCCAAAATTGATCCAAATCATGTCTCGAGATACAAGATCCAACATGAGGCATGTTGTATGTTCAAGTCAAGTCAAGTCAATTTATTTCTATAGCGCTTTTTACAATACAATATTGTCACAAAGCAGCTTTACAAAAA
>JAUZSU010177680.1:0-12744 GCA_034780255.1 Parotocinclus maculicauda | reverse complement strand
CCGGTAACGATGGGTCAGATGGGTAATCACCCATGGATCCCATGGATTCAAGGTACCCTGCGGCCGGCCTGGTGGCATCATTTCCTCCCCCCACGGCCCTTCAGGATCAAGGGGTGTGGTCCGGGTCTGCCTGGTTGACCAGCGGGCCGGCCCACAAAAATTCCTGCCGGGTCTCTGTTGCGCCGCACAAGGGTAGAGACCAAAGGGTCGCCCAAAACCCTGAAGTGGTGGCCGTGGGTTGGGGCCAGCCGATGGGCGCCTCGGGTTACGAGGCGACGGAGGAGGCATACTCCTGTTGAGGCCTGAAAGTCGCTGCCTAGTCTGCTGAGCCTGAACCGTTCGTTCCAGTGCTTCCGCGGCAGCAGACCCAAACAATTCCCCTGGCACTATAGGAACACTACAGAGGGTCCTACGGTGACGACTGAGCTAGCCAGACCTGTCGGCGAGCCTGAACCAGGTAGGACATAACATGTCCAAGCTCCCTCGTCATCAGCGCAAAGGCCTGAAGCGCTGCATCCCTAAAGCTGGTGGCTATGCTTGCCCCACCATCGTCCTGAAATGATGCCGAAAGGGCAAACATGAGGTGCGCCAGGGAGTTGCCAAGGCGGCCAGCACATGCTCCCGAATTATGAGCCTTACAGAGGAGTTCATCTGTAACACGGCACTAAGGCCGCGGGCACCTAACATCATCGCGCAGAGCCTCCTTAGGTGGCACAATAAGTGAAGCCACCGCCGACTCAATCGCAGGCATTCGGACCAAGCTTGCCTTGGCCGTGTCCTGCATAGCCGCCAACACCCGACCGTCTGAGGGGAGGCGTGAAAAAACCCGCGGGTCCCGCCAACAAGTATGCAGCTCCCTCAGGTACTCCTCTGATGGAAGGACCGAAAAGATGGCAGGAACCCGCCTATGTCTAAAAAAGGCATTTGCAGGAGTGGGCTCCTCTACCTTCAGAGCGTCTAGCCGCAATCGATTGAGGGCCAGACGCATGAGGTCTTGCATGGAGTCATTACCGGACCCGCTAGCAGCACTCTGAGATGAGGAGCATGACCCAGTCTCCAAGGCGTGGGATGACTGTGCCTCCTCGTCCCTCCCAAAGTCAGAAGCAGAGGCAGCCAAAGACAGCGTGTCTTCCTCCACCGTCAACTCAGGCGTGGTTGGAGACTCCGCTGCCGACACGTCCAGCTGGCGTGTCTGAAAAAGAGATTTCATTTCCGCCAGCTCCGCAGACAGCTGCGCGACCCTCCGGGAAAGACCCTGATCGGATTTGGCTCGCCTCTTTTTTGGAGGACTCGCAACAACAGAGGCGGCCCTGCGCTTAGAGCGCCTGGGGACAGCCCTCTGACCGGAAGGGGGAAGGGCCTCGTCATCCTCGGGGTACGACCGGGACAGCCGAGCCCTTCTCACTGTAAGGGGCATATAACTGCAGTTCATGCAGGGGTTCTCGGACAGAGCCTCTACTAGGTGGTCATGTCCCAGGCAGGCAGGGCACAAGTCGTGGCCGTCTTCCGCCTCAAGCCCCGCTCCGCAACCGGTACAGCAGTGGGAGCTATCCATGATACCAAGGAGGGTAGCTCGGCTTAGGACCAGGAAGCTAACCCCGTTAGCCCAATAATACGCTGAGCACTGAACAGGCTGGGAGAGGGAGCGAAGGCGCTGCCCTCACCAGCTGATTTGCATACAGCCCAGAGGCCAATACTTATAGCTCTTTTGATACTTAACTGAATAAGCTGGAAGAGGGGGCGGAGACTCTGCCTTCACCAGTTAATTTATACACCGTTTCAGAGACTAACCCCGTTAGCTCAGTCAATAACACAAAATTGAACAAGCTGGGAGAGGGGGCGGAGACGTTGCCTTCACCAACTAATTTATATACTGGCTTAGGGTAACACCGTTAGCTCAGTCAACAGAAACTTCGAGGCTAACACCGTTAGCTTCGGTAATAAGCTTAACGCTTGAATCAACTGGGAGCGGGGAGCGGGCATGCTGCCGTCACCAGTAACTTGCGCAATTTTAGGCTTGAATAAGCTGGGAGCGGGCGCAGGAAAACGCAGCCGTCACCAGCAAACACAGTAACTTAAATGCTAAACTCGTTAGCTTCGTTACAAGCTTAGGACTTGAATAAGCTGGGAGCGAGCGTAGAAAGGACGCCGCCGTCACCAGACAATACACACAGCAGCTTAAATGCTAACACCGTTAGCTTCGTTATAACTTAAAGCTTGAATAAGCTGGGAGCGAGTGTAGAAGGACGCCGCCGTCACCAGAAGTACACACAGCGACTTAAATGCTAACACCGTTAGCTTCGTTATAACTTAAGCTTGAATAAACTGGGAGCGAGCGTAGAAAGGACGCCGCCGTCACCAGAAATTACACACAGCAACTTAAATGCTAACACCGTTAGCTTCGCTAGCACAATAAGCCTAAGCTTTGAATAAGCTGGGCAGAAACGCTGCTTATAAGCAAGCTAGACGAAGAAAAAAAAACGCTGTAAGTTGGAGACCAACCACAGCGTGTACCTCTTTGTGCCAGGGAGAGTCCGTTGCAGTCCCTTAGGAGGGCGAAATACGCTGCTCCAGCCGATCGGCAGTCGGGACGTCAAACGACGGGATATATTCCGTACGCAATGGAACCGCACGCGAGAAGAAAAAGGAACAGAGCTTCGGATGACGCCAGACTATATAGCATCTGAGCAGTCATCCGATTAGTAACAGGTGTGACTCCGTTGGTATTACAACTCGAACTGCGCATGCGCGAAGGGAACATTCAGTGCTTATGCACCGCCCTCTGGCGGTCAGCAGGGATGAAATAGAACCCAGTTAAACAAATGAGACAAAAAAGATTATACTTGGTCATTTATTTACTGAGGAAAATGATCCAATATTACATATATGTGAGTGGCAAAAGTATGAGAACCTCTAGGATTAGCAGTTAATTTGACAGTGAAATTAAAGTTAATTAATGGGATGACAATCAGGTGTGAGTGGACAGCCTTTTTTATTTGAAGAGCAGGGATCTATCAAAGTCTGCTCATCACTGCACATGTTTGTGGAAGTGTATTATGGCACGAACAAAGGAGATTTCTGAGGAATAGAAAAAGAGTTGTTGGTGCTCAGGTTACAAAATCATCTCTAAAGAGTTTGGACTCCAACAATCCACAGTCAGGCAGATTGTGTACAAATGGAGGAAATTCAAGACCATTGTAACCCTCCCCAGAAGAGGTCGATCAACAGAGATCACTCCAAGAGCAAGGCGTATAATAGTTGGCGAGGTCACAAAGGACCCCAGGGTAACTTCTAAGAAACTGAAGGCCTCTCTCACATTGGCAAATGTTAATGTTTACGAGTCAACCATCAGAAGAACACTGAACAACAATGGTGTGCATGGCAGGGACACTTGGAGAAAGTGACTGCTCTCCAAACAGAACATTGCTGCTTGTCTGCAGTTTGCTAAAGAATGTTTTGTGGACGGATGAGTCCAAAATATAACTTTTTGGTTTAAATAAAAAGTGTTATGTTTGGAGAAAGGAAATCACTGCATTCCTGCATAAGAACCTGATCCTATCGGTGAAACATGGCGGTGGTAGAGTCATGGTTTGGGCCTACTTGGCTGCATCTGGGCCAGGACGACTTGCCATCAATGATGGAACAATGAATTCTGAATAACAAAAGAATTCTAAAGCAAAATGTCAGGGCATCTGCCCATGAACTGAAGCTCAAGAGAAGTTGGGTTATGCAGCAAGATAACAACCCTAAGCACACAAGTCGTTCTACCAAAGAGTGGTTAAAGAAAAATAATTTTAATGTTTTGGAATGGCCAAGTCCTGACCTTAATCCCATCAAAATGTTGTGGAAGGACCTGCAACGAGCAGCTAATGTGAGGAAACCCACCAACATCCCAAAGTTGAAGCTGTTCTGTACGGAGGAATGGACTAAAATTACTCCAAGCCGGTGTGCAGGACTGATCAACAGTTACCGTAATTGTTTAGTTGCAGTCACACCAGATACGGAAAGCAAAGGTTCACAAATATGTAATATTGGATCATTTTCCTCAATAAATAAATCACAATGAATAATATTTTTGTCTCATTTGTTTAACTGGGTTCTCTTGATCTACTTTTAGAACTTCTAAGAAGTAGAAGTCTGATTATGTTTTAGGCCACATTTTTATTTATAGAAATCTAGAAAATTCATAAGGGTTCACAAACATTCGAGCACCACTGTATAACTAAAAGGTTGTGGAACCAGTTAATGTTTCAATGTTAATATTTTAAGTACAACTAGTTGCCACACAACCTCAACGCAAGCAAGCAAATTAAGAGACTTAATAATGCACAACCATTATCCATACCATATCAATACCTCATTAACACCATAGGAACCAATACATTGCAAGAACAGTTCATTTTCCTTTTACCTGTTCTTCAGCAGTATGTATAATGGCAAGGTGTCCTCCTTTACTCTCACAAAACACCTTGCTCTCTCTCCAGCTGCGTACGAAGGTAGAGATATAGTAACAGCTGCCATTGAAGTATAGCCAGGGTTTGGAACAGTGAACTGGCTCAGGAGTTGGTTTAGCTTCTAAAAAGCAGGAGTGGATGTTTGAATTAAATATCCTCTTAAATACTATTAATTTTAAAATGTTAAAATGATAATTGTGAATTGTAATATTGTAACCTAAAGTAACTTTAGCATATTTTGCTGTTCTATATTTCTAAGACTTAAAAAGACATTATCTAAGCACATTTTAGTTAGTATAATGATAGAAAATTATGATAATGAATGTGAATGATGTCGAGATTATAGGTTAACATACAATAAAGGTTTTAATTGCAATTTGAATATTACGTTATTAAGAATTTTAGCTCAGTACAAGAGAGTAATAATGCCACTATCAGTAAAGTTAATTTTGCTTTATCTTTTAATTTCATGATGCATCTGAGCAAGAAAACACAGCGATTAAGACCCCTGCATGCCCAGTTTATGGTGCTTGAAAAATACATACAGTGGAAAAAATAAGCATTTCTGCTTACAAAGAATGGAGAGGTCTGTAATTTTCATCGTAGGTACACTTCAACTGTAAGAGACAAAATCTAAAATAATCCAGAAAATCACATTGTATGCTTTTAAAATAATGAATTAGCATTTTATTGCATAAAATAAGTATTTGATCACCTTCCAACCAGCAATAATTCTCACAGACATTTTTATTCTAATATTCTGAACTCATTACCTGTTATTAATTGAACTCACTACTTGTATAAAAGACACCTGTGCACACACTCAATCAATTACACACCAACTTCTCCACCATGCTCAAACCCAAAGAGCTGTCTAAGGACACCAGGGACAAAACTGTAGACCTGCACAAGGCTGGGATGGGATACAGGACAATAGGCAAGCTGCTTGGTGAGAAGGCAACAACTGTTGGCGCAATTATTATAAAATGGAAGAAACACAAGATGACTGTAAATCTTCCTCCATCTGGGGCATGCAAAAGATGACCTTGTGGGGTAAGCATGATTTTGAAAAAGGTCAGGAATCAGCCCAGAACTATATGGGAAGACCTGGTCAACGACCTGAAGAGAGCTGGGACCACAGTTTTAGAGATGACCATTAGTAACACACTACGCTATTATGGATTAAAGTCTAGCAGGGCACACAAGGTCCCCCTGCTCACGCCAGCAAATGTCCAGGCCCGTTTGATGTTCACCAATGACCATCTGAATGATCCAGAGCAGGTTTTATATAAAATTTAATTAGTTAAAAAACATACAATGAGATTTTTTGAATTTTGTTTTTAGATTCTCTCACAGTTGAAATGTATCTATGATAAAAATTATAGAGCTCTCCATTCTTTGAAGGTGGGAAAACTTGCAAAATTGGCAGTGTATCAAATTTTTATTTTTCCTACTGTATATAAATGAAATATCCCATAATGTAATATTCTCTAATTTTTAATAAAAAGGACTTTTGTGTAAATAGAAAAGGTCTTACAACTTTGCGTTCAGCTCATGAAAATGGGAGCAAAACAAGTGTTGCATTTATATTTTTGCTCAGTCCAATTAATGCCAACACACACAGACAACAGAGAGACAGACAGACAGACAGACAGACAGACAAGCAAACAGACAAACACACACATACCTAGCACTTTAATATTGTCCTTTAGATGTGCAATTTCCTTCAGCAGGTCACTGTTTTCTTTTTGCAGTCTCTTCTTTTCTACAGTTACATTAATGCAAGCAGTTTGCATTAAGGAGATTAGCGAAGAATTCTGGGTAGCAGAGTTTTGGTCACCCATGGAAGAACCATTATTTTCTATAAAACAATGATATGATCATATTTCAAAATGAATTGCAAAAGTATGAAAAATAAGTGAAGTTTAAGTAAAGACATGAACAATAACTCAAATTAGCATTTATATTCAGATGCAGACAAGAAACTGATGTGCATAAGTGTCCATGTAATGACACCAACACTTTAAAGCAATGTAGATGACAGAGATCAGTTCCAATAAGTAATACATCTATACATACATTAAGTATATGATTATTGCTCATTTAAGTGTTTTAGATTTGATTGATATTCACTTTGAAGACAACAAATGCTACAGCTGTTTGGATAGAAGAGATGCTCAAATTTCACATCATGTGAGACTGAGTAGAATCTTGTAACTGTAGCATTAGGCGGATCTACTAAATTAAATATTGTGCTAGCTAAGCTAAGCATACTACACAAACTACATGTTAGCCAATAAAGTATACTATACTCAGCAAAATTTTCCAATCAATTGTTTTTTAAACACTTTAAGGAACTAAAAGTAATAACAGTGATCTGCTCATAAATTATATCTGCACTATTAATGTACAGATGAACAGGGACTATCAAAAATAATGTCACATCATATGACACAGTAAGCACTTACGGTATACAGAAACTGCTACCAAGGCTAGGAGTAAGATCAGACAAAAAGCACCAAGGCATGCTGTAGCCAGTCGGTAGGTTCCTTGGTGAACTGGTCTCTGCCCTGCCTTCGGTGAAGTTACAAATACTGTAATCAAAACATAAAATAAGAAACAGACCTATAGTAGTGGTATTTATATTTAGACAAAAGGGAACTGCTGAATGAGAAGAGCTGAACTAAATGAATCATTGAGCAAGACTCTTATTCCATAATTGCTTGAAATATATATTGTAAAACTGTATCATATGTAAGTTGCTCTGGATAAGGGCATCTGCTAAGTTCTATAAATGTACTTGTAAATGTTACTGCTGATATTACTGCATTTAGTATTAGACCATGGCAACATGGATGCTTGTAGAATGCAAATATTTATGTTTCTATAAACAGAACAGAAAAAACAAAACAAGCATGCGAGTACATAAAAAAATGCTTAAGCACAACATAGGGGAGGTTCCAAGAGCAGGTTAAATGCACTTGCAGATAAGAGTGAATGTGCCAAAGGAGCACCCTGTTTGGCTCCCTTTGATGAGATACTTCAGCTGTTAAAACTATGGTGAGGTGGAACGCTTGCATAGTTTTGGGCAGTGTAGAACTGTAGTGGTTGAGAGGCTTATGATATGATATCCTAGATTGTGGATTCAAAAAAGTGGATTTATTCACTGAGGCTTGTGTTTAAAAATACAGGAAAAGCGATAACATATCCAAAAAGGTACAGCTTCATTTACTAACATTAATTTTAAAAAGCAAAAAACACAGCCATTTTACATGTTAAACTTAATTTTTTATTTTATTTTTGGTAAAAAGGGTAGAAAGGGTCAAAAAAAAATTTCAACAAAACATTCCTGGTAACCCTAACCCAGCTTCTCTTTTGGGGAACATTTTTTGCACGCAGCGACTATTATAGAGAAATTACATGTATTTTTTAATCCCCTTTATAGCAGTGAAATTCCATATGTCAATGTAAGCATTTAAACCACAAATTATCAATCTGGACAAACAGTTTTTAAATGCTTTAAGTGCAGTTTACTCTGTTACTCAGTTTATTGCAATATTTACTTCTGTTATATTTGTTTAGCTGGGGTGACAGACTCTGCAAATGTTGCATTTGTTCATAGTCCAGTCTAAGATGAGATAGTACTACTGAATTAGAATGAACAGAAATGTAAAACAATTATTTCATATTATTTAGCACTATGAGTGAAAACAAATGCCAGTAAGCCAAAATATTATTATGAACTAAAAAAAAAGTTCAATCAAAAATCTAACCTAATTCAGCTTAAGAAACAGCAATGCCAAAGGAAAGGACAAAAACAGTAGAAGAAATTAAAATGATTATATGATATAAAAAGATTATATGATTTTATATGACTAAAAATCCTATAAATGGCAGTGATCAGTAAAATCTGATAAATTGTCTTGCACGACCAACCATTGTCTATATATATATATATAGTATTGAGATGAAGTTGTGTATGGATATAACCTTGTGTGCGTCACTGAGATGGCCACTGAAAAAGAAGCCAAATAAACAAATAAAAGTCTGTGTGATTAAACAGAATCAGTTCTCCGTGAAGCATTGTGTATTAGTATATGGTTTGTCCTTTTGCTGTTAATGACAGTGTGCTCTCAAGCTGGCATGGACTCCACAGGTTTGTGCAAAATCTGATTATTCTTGTTATTCCAGGATCATTACACAATATTATAAGATTTTAAGAGCAACATCATTGCTTACAGTCCTTGCAGCCATTTTTTTATTATAGTGGAAAGCAGAAGCTTTTTTATTTTAAATATAAATTCTGTGCCTCCCAAAAATGCTGTTTTTCAAAGAAATGCTTAATTACATGAATATTTTTCATTAAAGCCTCAGAAGCCCCCCATCAGAGAAGTCACAATTAAATGTCATACTGTAAACTGCATACACTTACATTTGCACTTACATATTAAACTATTAAAAAGTAATACATGCATTTGATCATTTAATCAATGATTAATTCTGCAACATGATAATGACCTCAGGCACATATCAAAGCTTTGCAACAGCTACTTGAATACCAAAGAAGCTTAAGGAGTGCTGACTGTCAAGGACCATCCTACCTTGGTGCCTACCTTGTTTACCTTGAGTGTGTACATTCACATCATACGTGTCATCATCCTGGAGGCAACTGCTTTCGACAAGTTTGGAATACATCCCCTCACAGGCCAGGGAACCTGGTTCAGCAGACATTACTGAAAGTGTGTTTGGAAACTGATTAATAGTCTTCTTTTGGAGATCTGCAACCCACTTGCAGTTTAAGGTATGCTCAACCTCTCAAGAGGATTTTAAAGAAGAAAACATTCTGGGAGTGGCTAAACAAATCCCTGCAAATCAAATGTGACTCTGTACTCAGTGAACAAACAGTGAAAGGTCAACCTCAAACATGCAATAATCTTGATCTTTAAAAGGCAAGTACATATGTATTGCTTCATTTATTGTATGCATTTGATGTGAGTGAAGGCTTTAAAATTACTATGTTTATTATAACTGGGTATCAACTTTTCACAATACTTAAGCTTAGTAGTTTTTTGCTCAAATACTGCTGAAAGATTTGAATTCACTTTTGTTAACCACTTGAGCACTTTTTGCAATTTTTCTGTACAAATAAAAATCTTATTGTGTTTCTGCATAAAGTCACAGTATCATGGTGCTGAAAAGTCTGAGAACCTTTTAGAATCTTTTTACATTTCTACATAAATGCTATTGGTATTATTTATTATTTATGAATGTATGTAATAATCTGATCTCACTTAGGTCATATTTGTACAGGATTCACAAACTTTCAAGTTTCACTTCAGGTTTTAAGGCATGACCTAATTTTCACCTCACAAGAAAATGCTAATATAGAACAAAATCTATTTTATAATTTACCCTTTTCTTTCTTTAGTGCATGTGATGTATGATTCATATAACAAAACTAATGATTTAGGAGAAAGTCAACATGTTTATTCAAAGGTTACTTAGAATAAAAGCAAATGTTTTTGGTAGTGTATTATGTTTCTAATGAGCACGCTTTCCACAGACGTAATGCTTACTTAAAAACCTACTTGTTAACAGCTTACTGAATCTCTTATAAGTTGCAGCATTTGCTTGAGCTTAAAAGCTTTTATTTAAAACCAAAAGTATAATGCATATTATTATATGTTTACTGTGTCCAGCAGTACCCCATGATAAGGTTTGCCTTGATTACAACAAGCTGTGTTTTGGTAAAATTTCATCAATCTGAAGCCATGATAAGCAATGCTTTTCCTAGAGATATATCATTACATGTACAAACATTACCTTAACAAACCGTCAGTGTTGGTAATTATGCTGGGATAACATGGATCATCAGCTTTTGCACAATCTTGCAAGTTTATCAGCAAAAAGGGCACATATATACTAATACAAAACAAATTTTTTAAATTTGCCAAAATAAAAGTCAGATTTATTTATAAAGTTTTTTTTACAACTCAAAGCAGTTACAATCTTCTATTACCAGCACTGCTTCAAGTAGACCACACGTGTGTGTGTGTGTGTGGGTGTGTGTGTGTGTGTGTGTGTATATATATATATATATACATGTATGTATGTGTGTGTATATATATATATATATAGTCATATATTGTATGTATTTACATACACACAGCAAACCATATACACACACTTAAACACTACACACTTACAGAAAAACAGTATTTCATATTGTGCAATATTTTCACTTACCCCTGTGCAATACAATCTTAAGAGGTCTTAATTTTTATTATTTATATTGTATATACTCTACAGTTTATTTGTCTATTGTTTGTACTGAGTGCCTTGCTATCCCTTGCTGCTGAAACACTGTGAATTTCCCCACTGTGGAACTAATAAAGGATTATCTTATTATCAAAAATATGACAGATCGAGCCCCCATTCAAGAGTACAGAGACGTGGAAGTCTATAGGATGCAGACACTCGAGGAAACACACAAAGGCATCACACAGAAACCTTCTGAATTCCATAGCTCTGTGGGCACCACAGGGCACAGAATGTATTACAGAATGCAACTCATCATGACAGAGTGGTTTATATTCTGCCACTGTTGACATGAGGTACAAGTTGCATTTTGTAATGGCGAGGTGATGCTTTGTAATGGCAATGATAAGCATTGTTTACGTTGATTAACAGATAGAATACGTACCTTACACAATAATATGTTCTCAATTTTTTGATTTTATGAATAATTGAAAAAAAAAACGATTTAAGGATAACTGCTGGACAATCTGTTCTTGCAATACAATGACCACATTACTGCTGACACTGAACTCTGCCTACAGTTGATCTCTCTCTCTCTCTCTCTCTCTCTCTCTCTTTCTCTATTATGTTTACATATACTATACATGAACTTAAATTCCCTGGATGTCACAGTGTACATTAATCAGATGGGTACAGGATTTTATGGTAGGTTTAAACTACAAAAAAAGCTTCTATAAACGTTTGATAACTATGTGAGAACTACTTATTTATGCTTTTGTTTTGTTTCTATGGTAATAACACGGCTTAGAAAGCAGCACTAGAACTGACATAATGCCAGTAAGTTATTTAATCATTTGTCCTAGGGCCTTAACGGTGTTTTTTTAGATTTGTATTGCTGAAGCAAATTCCTTTATTTGACAAGGTTTAAATAGCCTTGTGTATATGCAAACTGTAAAATACTTTTATTTCATTAATAGACTCCAAATTTGCTGATCACAAAAACTAGGGGTTAATTCAAAATGAAATATTTCATAATGAAATATCCCCGAATTTTTGTAAGCAATGTAGAATTTGTATTTGCAAATCAATTGCTGCTATTGCAAACTGCAATATTTTACAATGTTACAGACAGAAAATTGCATTCCGTATTTGCAAATAGTAAAATCCATTACATATTGTCTCTTTTTATATGTTTGAGTGAGTTTGAGGAGCAAAGTTGAAACGGATTTTAAGCACAGGTGAGACTGCTCTGTTTTTTGGGAAACTTTAGCTGGGCAGGCCCTTACATGTAAACAGAGGTTTCTAGACAGTATAACTATTTACTATAAGGCAAGAAGACCATATGCAATGCAAGGGAAATGCTAAAAAATGACACTGAAATGTATATTTGTAATATTTTCTTAGTGCCTGTGCAATAATTCCTACTAATTAAGAAATGTACAAACAGAATATAAACCACTCTGTCATGGTGAGTTGCATTCTGTAATACATTCTGTGCCCTGTGGTGCCCACACAGGTATGGGATTCAGAAAGGTTCTGTGTGATGACTGTGTGTTTCCCGGGCTTCCCCGTCTCTGCACTTCTCTTGGATGGGGGTTCGATTTGTCTTATTTTTGATAATATAAAATTGTAACACTGCTTTGAGACAATGCGTGGTTGTAAAAAAAAAACACTTCACAAATAAATCTTACTTTGATTTGTTTTGTATTAGTATATGATATGTGCATTTTTTGTTGACAGACTTGCAATATTGTGCAAAAGCTGGTGATTCATGTTATCCCTGGTGGTTCATTCAGGTAATGTTTGTCCATGTATAAGGTAGATCTCTAGGAATAGCATTGGTTATCATGGCTTTAGATTGATAAAAATTCACCAAAACGCAGCAATTTGTTCGTTCCTGAAATTATGTTTGCATGTAAAGCAAACCTTATCATGGGGTACTGATGGACACAGTAAACCAGTGGCGATTGCTCTAAGACTGCAAGGAAAGCTCAGCTTCCCCTAAAATGTCAAAAAATAAGTGATCAAATAT
>JAUZSU010177669.1:0-12745 GCA_034780255.1 Parotocinclus maculicauda | reverse complement strand
TAGAACCACGATGACCCGGCCCCTAACCACGCTTAACACCACGCCTTTATAGGCCATGGTTCAGCTGTTCGGGATCCGGACATAATGAGACAGTGAATATAAGGCCGTCCCACCGATGGCTCTGTAATGGCGACCGGCGAGACGGCCGAACGATCCGAGAGAAGGTAGGAATCCTAACAAAAAGAAGTATTTTTGTTCCTTAGAGCACAAAGCTGAATTATTTACATATAAGGAAATAAAGGAAACGATCTGAGCTTTGTTTTTTTGTCTCCTACCTATATCCTGCAAGGTGTTTTATAGGACTTCTGCGCCACTAGCATAACATGCTGAAAAGTAAGGTACTGGCAGTATGTTAGTCCAATGTACATGAGATCCCTGTATAGAATCACAACCCAAGTGAGTCATGCAATCGCTGTTGGATTATGCCATAGATTTCTGTGTGTTTGCAGCAGAGAGTGGCTGGAATACAGAAGCTTTGATGGCCAAGTTACGGCAAAACTCTCAGTCATGAACTGGCTGCCCATGTCAGTCTGTGAATACTCTAGACCCTCTGTATGATACTTGTATCCGTTTACCTCCAGCAAAGGGCCATACAGAAAACAAAGTGCTTGTTTTTAGCATTAACAAACAAATCTTAACCATCAGGGCACAAATATTCAGTTTCTCTCCTTGTCATGAATGACAGCAGTCGTTTATGCTATGAAGATTTGCCAGCCAATTAAACAGGACTATAAAAGGTATTGCAACTTGTGAATTAGCACATGAAGTGCTGTTCCTCACAGACCCAATCAGCTTTATTTCAGCCTCTCCTTTTTGATAAAGAAATGCACTTTCTACTCAATTGTTTGGATGAGCCAAGCACTGCACGTCCCAGGGGGCATCTGGCATGCAGCTCACCGGCCTCCTTTAATAACTGTCACAGTATGTTAAACAGAGTGGCAGACTGAGCGAGAGAGAAAGCTTACTGTATTTGGTTAAAAAACACGATCTAAAATCATAAAGCATCTGTGATACCAAATTTCCAAGCAGAATGTGTATATTTGCGTTGACTGTATTTGATAATGTGAATTAATAGTATTTGTATATATGAGAAAGACAGATATATATATATATATATATCAGTATATCTGTAGAGATTCACTTCCATTTAAACTAAGAAGGATTGGAGGATTGGTTGCCTGATAAAGTCACCATTCCAATTAATCCCCTGCACAGATCAATCAAAGGCTATCTAAATTAAAGTGAAAGTGTTATTTCTTTAAACTGTCATTCCACTTGAAGATGTGTGAAGATTCCAATCTGCAAACTGGAAATCAAAATGACATAAACAACCAAATTAAGATTGCACAGTTATCTGAAAAAGTATACCTTATATCTTGTAATTTGCCACCTTACATGTTTCAGATCAACCCACTATTAGGAAATACTGTTAAAACAGGAATTTTGGCCAACTTTTTTTGTAGAGCTGTTTTAATGTGGCTACATTAAAGCATACAATTAGCATCTCAAAACTAATGACCTAGTAACACCAAATATTTCTTAATTACTACTGGTGGTAAATAATCTCTACTGCTGAAATGCCAAAGATGTGGTCCAAAGTGAAAGCATAAATGTTTTACTAATAAATTATCAAAAACTATCAAAGCTTGCAATATTTCTTAATTACTAATATTACTTAAAATTACTGCTGAATCTCAATGTCATGCTGATGCCTTAGATGTTTTGGGCTTAGATACTGAGGTGCAACCTTCTTTAGAACAGATCAACTTTCTACGCACATAGCATTTAGTCCATCTTCCACTAACGCTAATAATTAGTAAAGTGTCTGTGTGTCAAACTATGTGATAATGTATGTCATGACATTTTGAAGCATAACATGCATTTCTAGGAATTGATAAGTGGAATTAAAATACTATTTTTTTATATAGGTACCCAGTTTTGAAGAATTTATCTGAGTTTTTGCTTTTGATGACAAAACTGAGTATGTGGTAAAGCAGAATTAATGATTCACTCAGTTATAACAAGTTAGTAAAGTAAGTAATGCTTGTCTTCAGCATGTCTGGCAGGAACCATGCCTGTGTGAAATTTATACCCAACAGTCAATTGAAGCTGGGTGGAATTTTGGTAGCTAAGTGCCAATTGGCTAGGTAGGGCTGAACAGAATTCTTTCTTCAGTATTAGAAATCATGGTTTAGCACAGCAATGTATTCGTCTGTAACACACACCTTCATTCACCAAACCAAGATGAAGTGCATCTATCAATCTGCCATACAGTGAAGCAACATTCATCCCTCCAGGCAACATGACTGTTCAAGTCCAATATTGAGATGCTTCAGAATGCTCAAGTCAATGTTTGGCAACATGTTCGGCAGTCCATAAAGCTTGTGAAGACTTTCTTGCTGTGAGTCAACATTGCTACCCACCGAGCCACCATGCTGCCCAGGAGTTAAATCATTGAAAACAAATACTTAGCTATTGTACTAGTGTCTGTACTTAATTATTCTGTAACTTAATTCTTTAATACATTTAAAATCTGTACTTAATCTGCACTTTTTTATACATATTTTTAACACAGGCTTATTAGATTTTAGGAATCGATTTACTGGATCTACATATTTAATTATCCAATTCTAGTCCGGCACCTAATTAAGCACTAATTAGATTCTAGAATGTTTAAGCAAGAGTGACAGGAGGAAGGGTGAACCGGTGATTGGCTGCTTTCATGGAGTGAAGAAGCCATGGAATCCCAAGAAAGCGTCAGCAGCAAGTCTGTACCCAAAATACATATTGGCAAATGTAAAGCATTTTGTCTCCCAATGACAAAAACGCTCAGGGCATTTAAGAATTGCTGCCGAATTGCTGCAGAAAAAGTACAGTAAAGTAAGTGAAGCTATGTAGTTATAGGTAAATATATAGGTAAATGTTTTACTTGGGTTATTACTACAATTCAATTCATTTTGCATTAATAGCAGACAATTATATTTATATATTAGGGTATGCATCTTTCTATCAGACACAATGACGTCAGACATTCCATGTCTCTGAAATACAGATATAGAAAAATCTTTTTGTGTGTAATTCTTTTTTTAAATGACGTGATGTAGTGGGGTGTTTACACAAACTGCTTTAGAAAAAATGGTGACTTGCAGTAGCTGTGCTAAATATGTTATTTGCATGATTTTGATTCATGTAGTTGTTTTACAAACCATTATGCACCCTTCAGTGACATGGATGTGAACCTATTGCTTTCAATAAAAGTAATCCTGTTTTAAAAATACATTTAGAAGGCTTTTAAAAATACTTTTATTTAGTACTTTAGCATGTACTTTTAGGTAAGTATATAAAACAAACTTCCACTCTAACTTGGGTATTAAAAACAGATTAGTACTTTTCTTTAGTAAGGAACTTATATACTATACTATATATATATGCCACTTCTGATAGCGATGTAACTGAGGGCAGTCTATTTTTACACACCACACGCTTCGTACTTTGGCAGTCTTGTTCTATGAGCTTATATAACCTTATAAAGTGTTGTTGTGGCAGCTGGACATTTCCACTTTAAAATAAAACCACTTACAGTTAACCAAACTGGCTTTAGCAGGGCCTGAATTAGACGAACATAAATGGTGGCTAAAATTTGCAGGTGAAAAGAAAACAGTGAAGGCTTTAGCAAGGATGTCAACAAACTTGAGGCCAAGCAATGTTACTTGGTTAAATAACTGTTTAGCTAATAGCTAACACTATTTTCAGCTTTTAATTCACAGATCCAACATGCTAAAATCATCCTTATCGCATCATCCTTAAGGTGAAACATGAATGATTCAATTTTGTAGGTAATAGTAACTTGCTACTTCGTCATACCTGTTTCTAATTTACACGGTGACATTCATCTCTCTCCGTAATCAGATAACCTCCTCTTTCTTTTTTTAACCATTGTAATTTAATGAAGCATGTGCTCTTGGTCCTCTTGCGGGTTTCAGGAGCAGAATCGTTGGAAGCTGAGAGAGCACTGGAAACTTTTTAAATCAATTCCTTATAATGACTTCCTCAAACATTACCATGCCACGCTGCACCCACATTTCAATTCAGTCCCAGGTGAAATTTGTTAGGATGTGCTAGAGCAATTTATTTTAATTTCACACGAATAAAAATGTTAGAAAAGCTATGATGATAAACCTGGTCCTAGTTATAACCTTAAAGTTGGTCTGAGCAAGTTCTCAAAAGGTGTTAAATAATCAGGCTTTAGAACCCTGACATGCCTATGTCCAACTTTGTGAGAACTACCTGAAAGCCTTAATGTAAGCTAAGACCATTAGAAAGACATGCAGATCATCTATTCTTCTAACGCCTGTTTTGACCTTCTACTGAATTAGTCATTTTTTACAATCTATCACTGCTGAAAAGGGCACTAAAGAGCACCTCTAAAAATCTCATTTCTGCCTAATGGACATACTGAACCCTATTTATCAAATACATACACCCATCAGTAACACATCCAGCAGCTATAACATTGAATTCACCTAATATTTTGTACATACCACTCATGAGAACAAGGTTCTGACCCCCCATAAACAGGGGTACCTTATGGTAGCAATTTTAAGGTAACTCACAGGGACCTGAAATAAGTATTAGAACATTGCTTAATGTTTCATTATTAGTTTTTCATCCATTCAGATTTTATTTATGTTGTTTGACAACATGAAACACCCATTGCCTGAGTTACTGTAAACATCATGATATACAGTGTTCCCTCGCCAGTTCACCTTTCGCGGACTCGGTGCATCGCGGGTTTTCGAAAAATATGAATTAAAAAAAATATATCGCGGATTTTCGATGTTTTGCAGGTTTTTGCGCAACTTTTCCATTAAAAAAATCACAAAATGTATAAAAAATATATTAATTCTAACAATAAAGGAATGTTATAAAACATAAAATATTTACAGCAAATAGCTGTTGTATCTACTCAATGTGTAAGATATGACGTGCTGTAAGCTCGGTACAGACGGAGCATGTGTGATACGAGAGTGATGTATGGTGTGTTAAGTAAAGAGAACGTTCCATTACTTCAGCGTGTTGCTTGATTATTCAACAGTTAAAAACATTACAATAGAGTATTTACTCAGCGGATAAATACTCATCAAAAACGAGAAGTAAGACTAGAGCATCGCCCGCCTGAGTCGCTACTTGGCGCAAGGCAAGTTTTTATCTGCGGTTTTGTGTTTGCTTTTTGTGACAGTTTCATTATAGACTGAATTCATTCAAGCCCTACGATGTTACCCAAACATTCTATAAGTTCTATAGCTAAAATAGTATATAAATACTTACATAAATATAGCATCCCTACTTCGCAGATTTTCCTACTTTGCAGAGGGAACACTGTATATGCATACAAAAGAACAGAAGACAGGCTTTTGCACAGCTGCTCTGGCCTTTAGACGACCACTATGTGGTTTGTCGTCCACAGTCCCGGTTTTTCTGAATTTGGCTATGAGGGATGAAACAGTGTAAAATTGCTGTACTTTCTGGGTGTTGGTTATTGAAGTCTACAGCTATGATACGACAGCTGCAATCCCCAGACATCAAATCAGTCAATTCCATCTTTAGTTAACTGTGGCAAACAACAAAAGCTTTGAACTTTGTGTTGATAACTTTTGAACCACTAGAGATATTTGTAAGACAATTCTGGTCTTCTTTGATATGCTACATGACCAGCTTCAAAGTGAAAGACTTCCCCTTGATCCAATTGGCGGCTTTCAAGATGGCGACCATGTTCTGGACATTGCCTAAAAGATAGCCCCCCCCCCAGTCATTACTTGCTGGGGTATTCAGATATATCATTTTCCCTTTTAAAATAAAATGATGCCCTGTGAATTTAAATATAAGTTTTTAAGTTTTATAAGTTTGAGTTACATCAAAGTGCATATGACTGAAGTGTTTTCTGATACAGTTTCATATTTTATTATAATTCTGTTTATTTATCATAGCCTACATATTTTTACATTCTATTTTTTTTTTATGTATTTGGGCATTTAAACTATTACTATAAACTTTAGGTTTTGTCTTTTCCTCTTTTTCCTCTAAAGATTTCTTCAGTAACAATTCAGAAGTTTTCCTTGCCACTGTCACCCCAGGTTTGTTTATTTAGAGCTGTGAGCCTTGTAAAGCCGTTTTGAAACAATGCTCCAATGCTAAAAAGCAACATAGACAACTTGTTGAGCAACTGTAAAATTTGCAACTGGCTGATATTGTTGTGGGGTTTCCCAGGATTCCCACAATATCGACAATGCAACCAAGCAGCCGGTCATCTTTACTGAATCCTGCAAACAAAACCCTGAAGGCCAAAACGTGTGTGCAGCATCCAGTGGTGAAAGAGAAAATCCAAAGAGTCATTTCGCGTTCCAAAAGGTTTGGCTGAATGCATGTCTAAATGGACTCCATAAAACATTAAATCCAGCAGATAGGAGAGAAGAATGAATGTCATTGTGTCTTTTTGTGTCTAAGGTCATGGTAACAAAGTTACACAGTTACCAGAAATTAAGCTAATCAAATGTAATGTAATGTAACAGCACTTTAGCAAGGTTGATGTCCCTCATTTAAATGGCTGGAGACATTTTCTAGTTCTAGTTTTACATTCATCTACAGCTCTGGAAAGAATTAAGAGACCACTCCACATTTCTCAAAACACATTTATGGTAGCAACTTCATTCTAGCATCTGCTGATTTACAGCACAGACATTTCATTCTACTTAAGGTGGTACTAATTAGAGGATCACCTGAACCATATCTTAAATATATATATTAAGTAAAGCCCATGACATGAAAGCTGGGATTAAAATGACTATACACATGTTTAATTTGTATTTGTATTACAGTATTAATCAAGGTTTGAAAGCAATGTATCTTTGTTATTTGACCAGTTGTGAGTGAATTCATGGACTAAAATAGAAATGTGAAGAATTTTATAGAGGTCTCAATTTTTTCAGAGCAGTCATACTTAATGCACACTGGCAGGTTTACAAGCTATATATCCAAATAAATATTTTCACATGATTAAATGTCTTTCAAGTTGTAGTTTTTTACTTTAGTGGATGAACCAGTGTATCTTATTTAATATTTGTATTATCTTTACCATGTTCTGAAATACAGTACTGTGCAAAAGTCTTAGGCCACTATTAGATTTTTGTTTTTAGCAATTGTTTCATGACCATATATAATAGTCTATTGGTGGCATGGATTTTAAACGTGGATTTGTTTCTCTGCAATAATTTTTTCATTGTTCATTTGACTGATTGTGAGCTTTAGCATATTTGAGCTTTTTCACCCTGTTCCCCTTCTGAAAAAGCTGTTTCTTGGATGCTACCTTTAAAAAACGACCATTCCTAATCAATCATTCAGACTGTAGAGGGATCACCTTGGCTTCCCAAAGAAATAGCCAGATGCTGCTATTGCTCAATTATACGGGTAGGGATTACACAAATGTCCTGTATTCTCTCTAATTAAGAATGAAAAATAATTATATATTAAACAGCGTTATATCTAATCTAATAGGGGCCTATCTAAAAGACTTTTGCATTGCTGAGATATAAAACCTCATACACTGTGAGATGCATCATGTAAAATGTTTGAAATGAAAGCTATACAAATGTTAAAGAACCACAAACATCTAGTAACCTACCATGGAAGGAGAGTCTTCCTCTCGCTGTGTTCTTGCCCATCTTGTTCTCTGCTACACACTCATAACCACCTGCATCTTCTTGTTGGAAACTAGGTATCTCCAGAACGACGTTCGAGTTCTTCATCTTCACTTTGCTGGGAAAGGGAACTCCGTTGGCCCTTCTCCATGTTATTTCAGGAACTGGGCTAAAAAATTGGAAGACAGAAAATACTGTGGATTGATGATTGTATTTGTGATCTCTGTTTATCTGTTTTATCTTGGTCACAGTGTGTGTAGTTTATAACAGAATTCACTGGGTGCACTGTGATGAACACTAAATGAATGATGATAATGATATCCTGAATGGGGTGCCAGTATATCACTCAGTTTTTTGGAAGAGGATGCTCCACCACCTGGCCTCTTCTCCGTCAGGACTCCAACCCAGGTCAACGCAGTGGTTTGTTTATTTAACATTGCATTTAGGGTTGGATATCAGAAAAAAACAGCTATCAGTTAAAAAAAAGGGAATTTCGATTCCACTTATCAGTTCCTATTAATGCATTTTGTGCTTCAAAAACACAGATAAACTACAATAAAAATATGAAACATAAAAAAGGTACTTCATACCTCAACATTTGCCATATTTTGTTTTCATCATTTTTGAATCAATAAGCATCTCTATTTCTCTCTTATTTTTTTTTTACATTTAGTTATGTTGTAGACTCGTTCTAAAAGTTGATGCCATCATTCTGCACTCAATCCTCCAGAATGAGAAAGTGAAAACAAAACCTAAAAAATGCAAACAGTATTAAAAAAGGGAAAACTTACATTTCACTTTGTCATGACAATTAATCTTTGGGTGCCCCCCATTTCTCTTGATCATATCATATCGTTTCTATATCTTGGAAAAAAACACCTAAAGTAAAAAACAATATTCTCTGGTCTGATATAACTGAACACTGGCATAAAGCAGAATGGTGGAGGGTCTGAATACCGATATTCATGTGAAATGTATTTGCAAAACATTGCTAAAACTAAGAAAAATGGAGTATTGAGTGCAGATTGATGGTGAAAATTTGATGTGGGAGGAACCCAAAGTAAAACCACATGGGCACAAGGAGAACACGCAAACTCCACACAAGTGAATCCAAGGTCAGGATCAAACCGAGGATCTCTGAAACCACACATTGACGGACAGTCATTAATAATTAATCTAAGATCACGGCAACCCGTGACCAAGAACATTTAATGCAGAACATGCTAGTACGAAATCAGATCCATAAACAGAATGGAGTACCAAGTATGATTTATAAGGCAGTGAAGAGAAGCAGGTACAACTAAAAAGCCAAAGCATTAAGAGTCGGGACTCTCTTAAAACAGAGGCAGACACTAATTAAGAACACTAGAATTCCACTTACTTCCCCAGGGCAAAACACTCCAGGGTCACAATGGACCCCTTGGCAGCTGGTACCATGTCAGAAAAATGCACCTCTATTTTGGGCTCGTATTCACCCATCACTCCTAAAAAAAACAAGAATTGTATGTTTTTCATTCATAACTCACATTTAACACAAAAAAATGCAGGGAGCACAGGTGCATGAACATCAAAAGAACAAACAGAAATGTACGGAGGCAGAACATTTTCAGGAAGGCACAGGAAAAGAAAAGAAAGACTAGGAATAATCCATGCCAATCAGGAGCTGACACAGCATAATGCTGTAAAACTGTGCTTACTGCCGCTTTGGATCCGTTGGGAATTACTTCATGTAGCCACTGGCAAGGTGTGTTTCATGGGAAAGTAACAGGGGGAGATTTTTCACAGAGAGGGAGCAAAAGTGTCAAGCAGAGTCCCAACCGCCCCATAAGTACTGCAAATGTAACTTAAAGGCTGAAAGAACCTGTACAGTAGACTTGTGCTGATAATGAAATTAAGACAAATGGTTCTTATTTTGTAGAACTATCTTGAAAAACGACATCATTTTGACCCAAATTCAGATCGAAACTATTTGTCCGTTCGATTCTTAAAGCACCTAATTCCTAACAACGGTTGTAGAATTCCCATATAGGCTCATTATCATCAGAGATAGCTTCTAATATCACAATTATTTATAATGACAGCTAAATGAATTGAAGTCAATAATTCTCAGAGTTAAATTAACCACATTTCTGCTATCAGTCTGCCAGCGGCATGAGCTCCTGCTGTGTTTAGTGCATCACTGCCCTGCTGTTATCTGGAGTGCAAGACATTTGCTTGTTTTCATGAAAAGCTAAGACGTGGCTCAGGAGCTACTAGCAGTTTATCAGAGCTTCTACTGTCATCTAACTATGTAACACCGTGTATAACAAGTCTGGTCTGCTCTGCTGTCTGCAGATTTTTACAGCACTGTTAATGCACAGCTGCCTAATTACACTGCTCTACGTTTCCATTTGGTTGAAACCAAAATGTTGTAGCCCTGGCGCATCAGTACCTTTCTAATCTTCTAAACCAACTCGTCCATTATACTTTACAAAAAAGTGGATCTCATAGCAGATTCTATTTGCATATTATTTAAAAAAATTCATGTTAGAACCTGTTAGAAGTGGTGTTCAAAGTTAGTAAATTGAATTACAGTCCATTTTCTGTTTGTGTAATTTAAATAAATATGTTCTAATAAATACAATTAAATTAGTAACAGTGCAGCACAGAACTAATGAAATAGGACAAAAACAGCAATATTAAAACAAAGCAATTTTTAAATACAGCTAAAGCAAAATATATATTTTTTTTGTTCCATATACTTAAATAGTTGAACATAAGCTCCGAGACATCTGACTAGCAAATCTCTGGCCAACATTTTATTACATATCACACTACATTATCTACTACATCATCCATGACATTAATCCCTGCAGTGCTGGAGAAACAATCATGGAGGATACGCATAGCTGGTGAACGTAAGACATGTTTTAATTAGTTCATTCATTTAATTTGTATAGAAGGTAGTGTTCAAAATACACCAAAGCAATGCTCACAAAAATTAGGGGATATTTCATTATCAAATGAAATATTGAACAGATTCGAGTCAGAGGGCAAAGATTATCGATGTATCTCAATTCGTTTTTTTCTATACAGAGGTTTTTTTCTTTACCATGTGACTACATGAAACAAAATTATGGTGTCAAAACAAGTTTTGAGAACCAAAACACCTGTAACAAAAAAATTAAATTTTGGAATAAAAACTGGTTTGTAAACAGAGTATTTCTGTTTGTAATAGTCCATTTTGAATTTTATATTCTTGAAGTATCCGTTTTCGCTTTCTTTGTGCCCTTCTCCGTTGCACTTCTCTCAGTCTCGCTTTCGCTTCAAAAAGTTTCTCGCTTTTGCTTCAAAAAGTTTCTCGCTTTTGCTTCAAAAAGTTTCACGCTTTTAGACCAGATTTGACGGAGGGGCGGGATCTAGGCAATCATTGGCTGTGGGGTTAAGCCCGGCTAAGTCAGCGATAGAATGCCACTCTTTTACCTCAATTGGAAAATGGTCGAGAATAAATACAGGGAAGCTGTGTGTTTATGTTTGTCTTGATTTTGGAAATCATGGACGTCGTGTCCTCCAGGCCAAAAAGGAAAAGCTAGCATGTCTGATGGTATGGGGGTGTGTTAGTGCCCATGGCATTGCACATATGTAAAGGCACTATTAATGCTGAAAGATACATACAGGTTTTGGAGTAACATATGCTGCCATCGAGCCAAGCCACATTCTCCATGTGTTACAAAAATGTGACTTCGTAGTACAAGATTACGGATATTAGATTGGCCGGCCTGCAGTTCAGACCTGCCTCCCATTGAAAATGTGTGGTGCATAATGAAGCGAAAGAGGATTTGCAAATCATCATATTCTGTTTTTATTTATGGTTTTACACAACGTCCCAATTAAATTAGAATTGGGGTTGTAATGATCAATTTGTAAATTATCTGCTCACTCAAATTGTGTTTCACTATGACTTATATTGCAGTAATTAATGAATGACTTACTTAATGTAGTAATTAATGCAGATATCCAGTAATTCCAATGGCCTAGCAGTCAGTTTCCAACTGTATACCACAATCAACACTAACAAGCAGAGATCATCAGCTTCAGCATTAGGGAAAACATCCTCACCGTCTGTTCTGAGCACCAGTGGAGTAGGAGAGCTGAGCATTTTGTTCTTTGTAATGCGGTTTACCACCACGCAGGTGTAGTTTCCTACGTCCGACGGCTCCACTTTTGCAATGTAAAGGTTTCCGGTCTCCTGAGAGACGAAACGTCTGCTGTCTTGCTGGACGAAGTACGGGTACTCGTTAAACACCCAGGCAAATGACAGATCTAAAGAGGTGATATAAAAAAAAACAAAGCGGCGCATGGCAAAACCACTTTCATTATCACCGAGCGTTAAATAAACTTTTACTGTATTCAGTCGTTTCTTGCCGAAATAAAAGGCACACTTGTTTATGCAACAATAGGGATTTCATGTCCAGGTAAACAGCCTGTACTTAAAAACTCATAAAAAGCATATGAATATTTATGAATACTTAACCAGACGACTGCAGGCAGTGGAGCTCATGACGTGGAACTATTATGTTTCTTGACACAAGCATGCATAAATATCGACGGAGCACTCCTTAGACAGTGTGTGCCATGAATGTTTTATAAAGCTCTTAGATAGGAATTTTCTAATAATGCTAACTGTATTATATACCAATCCCTAGACTCGACGACAAGCTACTTATAATAAAACAGGAAGCGAGGAAAATGTGTCTTTAATACCAGCACTGTAAAAATGAGACATACCTCCTGCATATGAAGGTGTACCGCAGAGTAAAACAACTCCTTGGCCCTCGCGCACCGACACGGCACTTCTCTTTTGAGTTTTGAAATTCAAGTCTGTAATGTTAAGAAAGATGGAAGTGTCATTTAAGTCAAGTCAAGCCAAATGTATTTACATAGCGCTTTTTATAATGGAGCATTGTCTCAAAGCAGCTTTACAACATTATATTATTAAAAGGCCAATCCCAAATTGAGCAAGCCTAGGGCAACAGTGGCAAGGAAAATTCCCTGAAAGTGGTAGAAAAAAA